>JAUTBZ010130071.1:0-14318 GCA_032361785.1 Lepetodrilus galriftensis
GATACAGCCTTAAGAGATATTCAGTTTCTAATAGATAAAGGAATATTAGCAAAAGAAAAAGCAGGAGGAAGAAGTACAAATTATGAATTAATAGAAATAGAATAGCCAGCAGAGAATAAATAGAACTAGGAGCGGTCTACAAGTTGAAAGCCCCGAGCCCTAGTGGCCCCAGCGATAAGTCTCCCAAGAAATAAAGATAAACTACAACCGTACACCTACCTACGAAATAAAATGGTACACTATAAGAACTACCCCCTGTTTTGATGCGTTATAGGAAATTGGAATAAGATGAATTTCACCAAATTACAGAAACACCAATGCCATACACCTAATATCATTGTCAAGCATACTTATACTTTATCCTCGTAGTATTACTGGTTGCTCCGCAGGGAATCAAAGACTCAAACAATCCGTTACCCAACTATAAACCTCATTCCGAGTGCTAGTATTTCCACTTCAAAGTTCCCTTGACCAATAAGCTCACCATCGGCTTCAATAAAGGGTAATACGCCTTTTATCACTTCAATATTTATTGATTTGGTTTTATAGGTATCCACCTTAGGGTGTCGGGATATTTTACCATTATATAGTCTTCTCACCTGGAGAAAAAGAGAAAAAACCGAGATGTCTTTTACTAGGGTAATGTCAAACAAGCCATCTTTGGCATTCGTGTTTTCGGTTAACCGCATTCCGCTACCGCAATACTTACCTAAACCCACGATACCCATTAGCGATTTGGTGACAATCTCCTGATCATTGAATTGGTATTTTATTAGGCTTTTTTTGTATCCAATAAATCCCAAAATGGCAGCAATAATGTAGGCTGATTTCCCAAATTTCTTATACCGTTTTACTTTTTCTACAACATAGCCATCATAACCTACTCCCGTAAGGATGTTGAAATAACGTAGGTTGGTTTCCCACTTTAAAATACCTATATCCAGCAATGAAGTGCGATGCTTATTTATTATTTCAATGGCTTTTTCTGTTTTTTTTGGTATGTCGTTGTTCTTTATCCAGTCGTTGCCAGTACCCACTGGTATCACGCCAATGGTGATTTCACTTACCGGACATATATCTTGTTTGATGGCACCATTGGTGACGTGATGAAGCGTGCCATCGCCACCCACACTGATGAAATTTCTAAATCCATTTGTCAGACCTTCATGCACCAATACTGCTTCGTGACCACTATATTGCGTCATGAATATTTTGAATGGGCGATCAAGGTTTTTGAGTAACTGAAATATCTTCTTCTTTCGTTTAGCCACAAAGTTGTTCCCAGATGTGGGGTTTATTATGATACACCAGGTTTTCAATACTTTTGGTTTAATTTTCGAAGGATTCTGTTTTTAATAGGTACCATCAATATAAATGGAAGGGTTCACACGCAACATGATCTAATGTAAAGGTACATGGAATTCTCCTATCCAATAACCTTCTCTACCAAGGCAATAATGCGCTGTTCCAATTGGTCTGTTTTCATTTGTAATTCTCGCCCTTGACTCAGGATATCTGCCACGAAATCTTTATCATCCAGGTCGCCACAATTGATCTTCACATTCATAAATGCACCCAATACCCCGGCTCTAGCACATAATGCACCGACCCCGGCATCGGTAATGGAATTTGGATTGCCTGTTTCTGCCATCTCTAGCATTACTTCCATGCTTTCGAAGCAGGTTTTCATTACTTCAAACGGAATCTCAATAGCGTATTTTGTCGCTGCTTGTATCGCTTGTTTTCTCTCCAGTTTTTCTTGATCGGTAGATTTAGGCAATTGGAAAGAAGCCATTATTTTATTGAAAGCGTTGGTGTCTTCATCCACCAAGTACAATAATTTTTTCATGTAAGATTGACCACGCACCGCCACTTTCGAAAACTCCTCCCATCGGTTGTCCCATCCGCGTTTGTTGGCAGAGAGATTGGCAACCATAGTACCTAGCGCCACCCCCATAGCACCGGCATAGGCAGCAATGGATCCACCACCTGGTGCTGGACTTTCAGAAGCAGTTTCTTCCACAAAGTCTTTGATGGTTTTATCTATAAGTAAGTTGCTACCATTATTTTTCATCATGTACTCGATGATTTTTTCTTCTGGATTAAAGGGTTTGAGATCGTCCAATCCTAGAGACTTGATAGCGATTTTTATTTTTTCATTTTCCGATATTCCTAAAGATCTTTTCTGCTTCATTAGGAAGTAATCTGCCGCGTCAAGCATGGCTTGTAGTGGTATCAATCCGACCAACTCAGACCCAGTAACACGTACCCCTCTCTCTCTTGCTTTTTCCACCGATTCATCAAATGCGATATGTACTGGTGTGATCGATATATTGGTAAGGTTTAAGGATAATTGGGCAATACCATATTCTTCAATATACCATCCGATGCCTTTTACCGCCTTAAGCGTGCCTGGTGTTCGTACGGGGTTGCCATTTTCATCTTTAACTACTTTTCCAGTGAGTCCACCTTCTTTTTTTAATCTGCCAGCCTCTCGTATGTCAAAAGCTATGGCATTGGCTCTTCGGGAGGAAGTGCTGTTGAGGTTGACGTTATAGGCTACTAAGAAATCTCTAGCCGATATAGCAGTAGCGCCTGATTTTTTTACAGAACCTTCGAATTTCGTAGGGCCATAATCTGGTTTCCACTCTGGTTGGCTGATTTTATCTAGCCCTTCGTATTCTCCAGATCTGCAATGTGCCAGATTGCTTCGCTCTGGTGTCGTAGCAGCATTCTCATATAAGTAGATAGGAATATTCAACTCACGTCCGACACGATCGCCTAATTTTTTTGCGTAAGCAGCGGTCTCTTCCATGCTGATGCCGCTGATAGGAATTAATGGACATACGTCCGTAGCACCCATACGAGGATGCGCTCCCGTGTGTTTGGACATGTCGATCTCCTCTTGGGCTTTTTTTATCAATAGAAATGCCGCATCGATAGCCGCTTGTGGTGGGCCTACAAAGGTGATTACCGTTCTGTTAGTTGACTTTCCTGGATCGATATCTAATAGGTTAACGCCTTCAATGTCCTTCACTACATTGGCTATTCTATGGATCTTTTCCATATCTCTCCCCTCACTTATGTTGGGTACGCATTCTATGATTTGTTGCATGGTTTAATACTTTTTTTTGAAAGGTGAATTTACACATAATATTGTATGGTACGATAAGAGAATATGGTAATTTGATGATACTAATCGGTATAATACCAGATGGTATCATCAAATGATATATGTTTTTAAATTAAGTGAAATGAAAAATAACAGCAAGTCACTATTTATTTACGGTACTACAGTGAGCACCGGGTCATTTACTAATAGAACCAAGGATGGTGAAAAACTATATGGAAACCTTACTCAAGGGATTAACACTACCATTCTCTCACCATGGAGGTGGGGTAAGTTTTACTTGGTACGCCAGGTTACTTGAAATGGTATTTTTATTTATAACCTTTAATTTGCTTCAAAGGTAACACAGATCATTGATTTCAGAGATTCGACCAACCATTTTGTCTATTAGACCCAATTTCATTATAAAATGTGTCTTTGTATCAAAAAAATCATTTGCTTTGTTGGGTAGATTTGTGGTAGATATGAGACAAGATAATAATCAGGCAAGAACAAAAAAAGTCGAGATAAATATCTCGACTCTTTGTAGCGGGGACTGGACTCGAACCAGTGACCTTCGGGTTATGAGCCCGACGAGCTACCAACTGCTCCACCCCGCGATATATCTTTTGGATGTATCGCCATCCGTAATTTTTTTAGGGATGACAAAAGTATAAAATATTATTCAACGAACAACTAAAAAAACAATATAAAATGTCACACCGTTCAGGATTTGTAAATATTATCGGAAGCCCTAATGTAGGGAAGTCAACTTTGATGAATGCATTGATGG
The DNA here is from genome assembly GCA_032361785.1 of Lepetodrilus galriftensis. Lineage (NCBI taxonomy): Eukaryota > Metazoa > Mollusca > Gastropoda > Lepetellida > Lepetodrilidae > Lepetodrilus > Lepetodrilus galriftensis. The sequence goes on from JAUTBZ010130071.1 coordinate 3,903, forward strand.
GGGAGAAGCTCTCTATAATCACTTCTAAAGCGCAAACTACTAGGCACCTAATACATGGAATGATCAATGGAGATGATTTCCAGATCGTGTTTTCTGATACGCCAGGAGTGGTAAATGCAGCTTATAAGTTGCATGAGCAAATGATGAAATTCGTTCAAATAGCTTTGCAAGATGCAGATTTAATTCTCTTTATTACGGATATTCATGAGAAGGACATGAACCATCGGCCTACTTTGGAGATTATTCAGAAGATGGATGTTCCCGTAATCTTATTGATTAATAAGATAGACCTCGAAGATCAAGATACGGTAGAAGAGCAGATGGAGCACTGGCAAGAGATAATTCCTAGAGCGGAGGTGATTCCTATTTCAGCATTGCATAACTTTAATCTTGAGCAGTTACTCAAGAGAATAAAAGAATTGTTGCCAGTAGGACCTCCGTATTTTCCTAAAGATGATCTTACCGATAGAAGTACCCGCTTCTTTGTAGCCGAAATTATCAGAGAAAAGATATTCATGAACTTCGATCGTGAAGTACCTTATTCTTGTGAAGTGAAAGTAGAAAGTTTTATCGTGGAGGAAAAAATTACGCGAATAAGGGCCATTATCTATGTCGAACGTGAAAGTCAAAAAGGAATATTGATCGGGCATAAGGGAGCTGGACTGAAAAGAATCGGATCCCAAGCTAGAAAGGATATTGAGAAGTTTATCGATCATAAGGTATTTCTTGAGACCTTTATCAAGGTGGACAAGAACTGGCGAAAAGATGAGAAGAAACTCAAAAGATTTGGATATTAGATTTCTAATAATATTCTAAGTCACGTATTTATTGATGTTTATGCCATACAGGAGATAAGAGAATAGTTTTCTGCCTTTTTTCATGCAACCTTTTATGTTTATGGGGTCTTAGTAGTAAGAAATCATAAAAAACCATCATGAAATATAAAATATCATTTATTGTAGTAGTATTATTACTTAGCTTGAGCGCCTGTCGTAAGGATCATCTCGATAGTGGAGAGGTAGTCATTGAGTATAGAACAGTATCCAGTTATGATCGAGTAATACTCGAAGGATCCCTTGATCTTGTTATAGTGCAAGACCCAGAGTTTGAGATTAAAGTAGTAGCGGGAGAAAATAAGGTTCCTTATATCAAAACCAAAGTCACGGGGAATACCTTACGGGTTTATGAAACCAATAACCATGTTCATGGTACCAATCAGGATAAGGTTTATATCTCCAAATCGGTATTAGATAAAATTAGTTTGGATGGGTCAGGTGATATCAATGGTAGTGGTATTGTTGCCGAGGATATTGACGTAGTCATTGATGGATCCGGAGACATAACTTTGGATCTGATTGTTGAAGATCGCGTCTTTTGTCAGATTGATGGATCGGGAGACCTATTATTATATGGAGAGGCCTCAGAATTTGAACTCGAAATAGAGGGGAGTGGGAGCCTGGATGCTAGGTTTTTCCCAGTAGAAGATGCGTATGTAACCATAAATGGTAGTGGCGAGACCCGCGTGCAAGCTATCGACCTATTGGATGTGCATATACACGGTAGTGGGGATGTGTATTATGTGGGTAATCCTAATACCATCAATGTGGATATACAAGGTAGTGGCAGTATAGGACCTCTGTAAGCAATTATTGTATCCCCAGAAATGGAGTACAACAAAAGGCAGCTTATCCTTATGGATAGGCTGCCTTTTCATTTTTTATGCCATACTAATGTCAGATATAATCATCATGAACATTAAAGTATTATGGTGCTTATGCTATACTGTGTGGCTATATTACCTCAATCAACGTCTTTAAAATATACGCTGATACAAAAAACATGGATAATAATAATAAATCTGCCCACTGGTTTAGCTCCCTAATCTTTGCCTTTTCCATTCTCTCTCTCTCTTTAAATTCAACTTCACGTCTTGTAAAAGACTCCAGTCCCATAGTACGAGAAATGTTCAAATAAGGTTACACTTTTATTTTAATGTCCATTCATAGAGGTCCGATCATGTTGAAACTAAAAAACCCTTTGCACTATAGTACAAAGGGTCTCAATTCTTTATGAAAAAAAAGACTATTTCTTTTTAGTGAAATGCTTTTTTTCTTTGATTCTAGCTGCTTTACCAGTCAGTTCTCTAAGATAGAATATTCTTGCTCTTCGAGTCTTACCTTCTTTGTTCACCTTGATTCCATCAATGAATGGTGATTTTACTGGGAAGATACGTTCTACTCCGACTCCACCAGACATTTTTCTGATGGTAAAGGTCTCAGTAGCACCGCTACCCCTACGTTGGATAACGATTCCTCTAAATTCTTGAATTCTCTCTTTACTACCTTCCTTAATTTTGTAACTTACCGTTAAAGTATCTCCAGAGTGGAAATTTGGTAAATCATTTGAGGCAACTAGTGCGTTTTCTATTTCTGTTATTTTGTTCATAACCGTTATTTTCGGGGTGCAATGTTACGGATTTTTTTCCACCCAATCAATTCCTTTTTCCTTTTTTTCTAAAAAAACATATTGAACAATCAAATCGGTGTTGTTCAAGGTGATTTAGTGACTAAATAGACACGTAATCAGAAGCTTATTGTATTATCAATACACCGTCTGCTTCAAAGGTGAGATTAGTGATAGGCTCCGTTATCGCCTCGATTTCTTCTTTTGACTTGCCAGCATCCTCTGCAAAATGTCTTAACATCTTTACAGAAGTCGTTTCTATAAAGGCTTTTCCACGCATTATTGCTGTTTTTCCTTCTTGTTCGCTGACAGGCACAAAGAATCCGTAATCCTTAAAAGAAACCCTCATGTCCTCGCCATTTTCTGATTTTATCGTCATCCAGCAGCCTTTCTTAGCACAGGTAGTCATTATCTCGCCTTTAACTTTGCAATGCATACTATCCACTTCATTCATTCTGGCAGAAAGAGACGCCATGTCTATAGCACCTTCCTTAGTGATTTTTTCACCATAGTATTCGATGGCTTCCTTGGCAGTTTCGATAGCTGCGTCATTAGTTTGTGCAATTACACTACTTGATGTAATGATTAAAAATAAGATCAGTAAATTTTTCATAATAGATAAGTTTTTAGTGCCTTCTCCTTTTGTATTTGTTATTTATGGAGGTCAGGCACGGTGGTTACCCGACAAAGGTAGTGGATTTTGGTAAATGATCTAACATTTTAAAGCCAATTGTGATGGAAAAGTTAATTGTGTTGGCTCTGGAAGCTGGATTACATCGAGTCGATTACAAATTCAGTACGCCTGTTTTTTGCACGACCTGCTTCCGTGCTATTCGTAGAAACGGGTTTGGAGGCGCCATATCCTTTGAATTTAAGCCGCTTAGGAGACACCTTCTTTCCGATCAGGTAGGCCATCACTTCTGCAGCACGCTGCGTAGAAAGCTGCTGGTTGGATGTAGGGTCTCCTACATTATCCGTATGCCCGTTGATGGAGATGAATATGGATGAATTAGCATTAAGGTATTCTGCAAATTCATCCAGTATCAATTTGGAATGTTCATTGATTTCAGCAGAGGCAGTATTGTATTTCAAGTCGTTTACGGTATAAGCCTTTCCTATTTCCATCTTTTTTAGTTTCACTTCAAGATTTATAACTGGACTTTCTATAAAATTTTCTTTGGAAAATATCCTTGCTTCGAAAGCGTGATCTTCTTTAGTTATTTTTAGGATTACAGGCTCTTTTTCTACATTAATTATCTTGGCATATCCACCATCAGCATTCACTTCTATATGATCTACTTTTTTTGAATTAATATATTTGAGCTCTAGTTTGGCATCTACCATGGGTTTACCATCACTGTCTTTTAATTTGCCTTTGATCAGTACAATCTTATCAGGCCGTGCAATTGGAGGCATTAAGAAAGTGAAGATATCATAGCCTTGCGCGCCTTTCATGCGATTAGAGGCATAGTAAGCGTGTGCACCATCCGTACTTACTATCATGCCATGTTCATCATGCGAAGTGTTGATTGGCTTGCCTATATTGGTTGGCTTCGACCAGCTTCCATCATCTTTCAACCTAGTGAAGTATATGTCGTATTTGCCCACCCCGCCATTACGATCCGAGGAGAAGTATAAAGTCTTGCTATCACCATGCATAAATGGAGACTTGTCATTCATGTTCGTGTTCACTTCGTCACCTATCGACTGGGCAGGCTGCCATTGTCCATTAGCCCCTTTAATACTATAGAATATATCCATGCTTGGCACACCACTCTTGTTCTTTATGGTATTGGCTCTGGCAGTAGCGAAATATAGCCTGTCCCCCTCAGCACTGAGTGAAGGCTGTGATTCCCAACCATCTTCCGTATTGATATTAGGACCCAAATTTACAAACTCAGACCATTGATATTCCTCTATTTTAGTTTTCGGGTTTAAGCGCTTTACCTTTTCAGAAAAGTATATGTCACAATTCGTATATCCAGATTTACCAGGCTTACAAATGGTAATATACATCTGCTTGTTATCTATGGAAATGCTAGTCCCGCCATAGTTATCACCCTGGTTAAATGGGGAAGCAAGGGCCTTGCCCTGGTCAAACTCCTCTTTCAAACCACTTCTGGTACTCACACAGAATTCCTCAATGATCTTTGGAACGATATCCCCTTTTGCTTTCTTCTCATGCTTGCGAGTATAGAACATCAGTTCGTTGTCTAACGAGATGGCGGGCAAGTATTCATCTACGGGTGATGATACCCCCATTACTTTCGTCTTGACGATATCTTTTTGCTGGCTTTTCATGCCTATTTTGAATCCTATTTCTAGCAGTACATCCTCGATATCTTGACGTTTTTCATCATATTTTCTGGATTGAGAAGCTTCGTCAGCATTTTGATGAAGGGTGAATTCCTGCTGAGCAGCTTTCCAGTTCTCCATAGAATAATGCATTACGCCTAGGTAAAAATATACATCTGAGTCATAGTTTGGGCAGGCACTCTTGACAATGTTGAACTCATCTATGGCTTCTTGATAGCTTGATCCCAAAGCCTTGGCTCTACGATAGAGTTTTACCGCAAGCTGATAGTGGCACTGGATGCAATCGTCATCAATATCTACCGCTTCCTGTAAGAATTGCAATCGTTCACTCAGTTTATATTTAGTGTTTTTTGCTTTTACCAATAGTTTGTCCACCTTTTTGTTTTCCTGATATTCACATTCATTTTGTGTGAAGAAGGATAGGGGTAGGGCTATAAAAAGTATAAAAAGGTACTTCATTACTCTAGTTTTTTATCCGCTTTTAGTTTTGCATCTGCTATAATTTTATCCGCCCTTCTGTTTGCTTCCGACTCTATTTTATTGGCTTTTTCTTTGCCTTTTTTCTCTAACTTCTCAGCGGCTTTTTTTGCAGCTAGTTTGGTGATTGGATTACTGGCTTCTGCAATGAGCTTCTGCCCAGCGTTCACAGATTCTTCTCTTACCTTATTGGCCAGTTTCTTTGCCTCTGACTTTACTCTACTGGCTTGCTTTTCTGCTGCCGCAATAATCTTGGCGGCTTCTTCACGAGCTTTTTCTTTCGCCTTATCTATGGCCTCCTCTTTGGCTTGATTCAATTCTTCCTTGAGGTTATTGATGATGGCTTCCTTTACTGAACCGCCTTCGGAACCTATTACAGCTACTTTTATCTGGGGTTTGAGCATGGTGCCAGTTATCGCAAAATTCATATTAACAAATTGACCTACAGAGAGATTCAATCCCATATTGTTAATGTTGCCTACCAACCCAGTTAAATAAGAATTTACATTGTTTCCAAGTTTGGATACGGGCACTTTCATCTTGACCAGATAGTCTATGTCACCCGTTAACGCGGTATTACCACTGATGTTAGAGGCTATCCCATCAAGGAGGACGTCAAATGGTTTGACAAATACTTTACCATCCTTTATCTCATAGTTGAAGTTAATGTTTTCAATGTTTTGACTTGCCAACTTAGAGATTTTCAATTTTTCGGCTAATTTATTCAATGGTTCAAACCCTTTAATGAATATCTTGTTAGAGGAGAGATCGCCATCCCCAGTTATGGATGGAAATTGAGGATTCATATTCTGATCTAAATCAAGATTTATCTCAAGGTTAGAGGAGTATTTTCCCGTACATTTTGAAACCAATGGGGCGAAGTTTTTTAATGTATTGAATGAAGTAGCGGTATTGGTGATGTCCATCTGCTTGATGTCATAGTCAAAGTCAACTTTTGGTGAGCCTGTGTCAGTGCCATAGGTACCATTAAGCGTTACCGCACCACCCAGCACTTTCATCTTCACGTTATTCATGGTAGCCTGACCATCTTTAAGGGTGATCTCACCTTTAAGTTTGTCAATAATCACCTTGTCATAATATAGTCGTTCAATACTTGAATGGAGTACCACATCTATATTCCTCGGTACTTCTAACATTGCCATTGGTATTTCCTCAGTAGTGGAAGGTGCATCTGCGGTTTCTGTTGTCACCTCCTCAGCCATAAATTCATTAAGATCAACCTTTTTCGAATTCAGATCAAAACTACCTTTTAAAGTTTCGTCTTTCAAGTAGTATGCAAGGTAGTTGTCTATCTGCCCTTTAAGATTGAAATCACTTTTTCCAATTTTGGCGTCAAAGTTTTTGAGATCCAGTTTTTGTGGTGAGAAGTCAAGGCTGGCAATGCTTATTAATAGATCAGGCATAGAATCTGATTTCATCACCAGATCTTGAAGTATGACTTTTCCTTGAGCGGTAAAGTCATCGTAATTTTCATTCTCGATAGCGCTCATCCGACCTTTTATATTCACATCAGCCGTGATTATACCAGTGAGATCTTTAACGCTTTCTAGCGCGATAGCTTTTTGTATGTCGGTTAAGTTGACTTGGGCATTTATCTTAGTGTTTAGTAGTGGATCGCTCAGGGGATATTTCATCAATAGATTACCATTGATAGGACTATCGGCAATCGTCATGTTGAAATTCTGTACATCTATAATAAGCGCATCAAAATCCGCACCACCTGGAAAGGTTACATTTGTCTGTACGTCTATATTGTCTATCGATTCAGGAAGATCTGGATATTGAATTTGTCCTTTAGTGACATTGAAATTCACTGTAAAACCAGGTAAATTGGCATCATCATATTTGCCTAATATTTTCCCGCCTAGTTGGATGGCTCCTTTGGTGTGAACACCATCAAGATCCGTCATGTATTCCTGAGGAACGAGCGAAAGTACATTTTTGAGATCCGTCTTAGTAGCATTATACTTGACATCGAAGATCATTCCATCATGAGGCTTTTCTACCGTACCTTGGGCAGTAAGAAAGAGATGGTTAATTCTGAGTTCATTGGATTTAAGTTCGAAATGACTAAAATCATCTGTAATATCAAAATCAGCATTTATCTCCGTATCCGCTTTTGACAAGTATTTGGTGCCTTCATAAACTACATCCACGGATCCAGCGGTGGTTTTTGTAGTTAAGGCATATAGGATGTTGGATATGTCACCCGAACCATGATGGTTCAGATCATGGAGCGCCATATACATGTCCAATGAACGATTGTCATAGGTAATGGATGCGTTGGTGATCGAATATTGATCTAATAATAAGGAATATGGATTATTGGACTTCGTTTCAATATTAGCTTCTTCGCTGGGGATCGCTATGTCGTAATTTGCAGTGCCGTCTTCCAGTACCAGTGCATTTAAGTGTAGTTGATCTACAGCAATCTCATTTATCTTCACCGTGCCACCATTGATGACGCTCATGATATCGATATCAAAAGTTGTGGAACCTACCGAAAGCAATTCTTTTCCTTCAAACAGATCCACTCCAGTGATATTAACATCTTCAAGACTAAAGGTTAGATCTGGAAACGAGGATATAATGCTAAGATCAAAGTCTCCAAATGACACTTTGGCATTGACGGAATTGTTGATCTCTTCCTTGGTCATCTCAATCAATTTTCCTTTGAAAATAAACGGTAATGCAATGATGGTCACTATAAGTAGTATGACAATAATAGCGATAATCTTAAATAGTTTCTTCATCTAGTAATATTCTTCTAAAGTAGGCATTCAATTAATTGGTCATTTCCTTTACTTATATCAGCAAAAATCATGCATAACAACAAAGATTAACAATAAACACCTAGAATTACTAAGATAAATGAGGATGATTCCCCAAGTAATTGTTTGTAGCAAGTTAGCATGGGATTCATCTAATCTCACTTTAATGGGTGTTTGGTCTAAGCAGAGTAGATGCTTATCTAATTGTTGATTTATTTGGTTAGATATCGGACTGTTGTATAGTTTAATTGACATACATTTGTGGCTCAAACCTAAAATAAAAATAATGAAAATTCTTATTGTAATACTATCTATTCTTCTTTTATCCATGAATTCTTATGCTCAAGATAATGTAGCGTCTGAACAAGATGTGGAGGTTATAGATTCTGATATTATGGAGCGCGTTAATTCTGAAACAAGCGATGTAGTATGGGTAGGAAAAAAAGTTGCTGGACAGCATACGGGCACAATAAAAATTCAATCGGGAGAATTGTTTTTTGACGCTTCTGATAATTTGATCAGCGGGGAGATAAAAATTGATATGACCACCATCACATGTACAGATCTTGAAGGGGATGACAAGGCTGAACTAGAAGGGCATCTATCTTCCGAAGATTTCTTTGGTACCGAGAAGTTTCCAGTAGCTACCTTGGTGATTACGGATGTTAAAGTTGAAAGTGAGAATAACTTCAATGTAATTGCGGAATTGTCTATAAAAGATGTGACGGAGACTATCCAATTTACAGCATCGAGAGTGGAGGATGAAATTATTGCTCAGATCGTTATTGACAGAACGAAATATGGTATTAAATATGGTTCTGGATCATTCTTTGATGATCTAGGAGACAAAACAATCAATGATGAGTTTGATTTATTGATTGGCTTAAGATTCTAAAGATTTCTTATAACCTAAGATGAAAAATGGTCGGATCTAACCTCACGGGTTTGGATTCGGCCATTTTATTTTATAAGCAACAAGGTCTAGTGCGATGAGGTAGGGGGTGGCTGTTGCATATAAGTCCGTTTCAAAGAGGTAATAGAGCGGAGAAAATCCCCCAGTGTTTTATAAAGATATTTTTACTCTTGTGGCATAACCACGCCTGTGCCTTGGATATCAGAAAAAACGATACCACCTGACTGTACCATAACACCACTTGCCGGATCATTTTTTATAAAATGTTGTCCATCCATATCGGCATAGTCTATCAATGGAGTGAGATGAGCAATAGCAGAGATGCCTACTGTAGATTCTGCCATGCAGCCAACCATAGTTTTTAATTGATGTTTGTTGGCTTCTTGTATCATCTTCAAAGCCGGTGTCAATCCGCCACACTTCATCACTTTTATGTTGATGCCATGAAACTTACCTTTACATTTAATGATGTCGTTAATCTTCTTGCAGCTTTCGTCAGCAATTAGTGGTATGCTAGATTTATGAAATACTTCCTCCATCTCTAGCCACTGGTCGTCAGGCAAAGGTTGCTCAATGAGGGTGACCCCCAGTTTGTTTAATTCTTTTGATTTCCTGATCGTATCCCCTACATTCCAAGCACAATTTGCATCTACCCAAAAAGTTGAATCGGTATGCTGGCGTAGCGCTTCTACCACATCTATATCATTATCCATTCCAAGTTTTATCTTGTATATGTCCCATGGTTTTTCGGACATTCTCTTTATCATTACATCGATGTCATCCATGCTTAAGGTATAGCAATGAAGTAGATTTTTATTGGGCGTTAGATTCCAATATTGGTATAAAGGTAATTCTTGTAACTTAGTGTAAAGATCGTGGTAGGCCTCATCTAAAGCACATAATGCAAATGGACAATCCTCGAGTTCTTCACTAAACAACCCCCAAAATAACTCCGGTTTAATTATACTTTGTTCTTCGACTTTATATTGCAAGTCTAGCAACCTACTTTTTAAGTAATCTATCTCAGTATTGGGGTAGTATGGGTTGTGAGTAGCTTCACCATATCCTTTAATGCCTTTGTGCGTAAGTTCCACTACTATAGATGCGGTGTGGGTGTAAGTCCATCGTGCTATGGTAAAGGGATGGTTTAGTTCAAGTTTATTGGTGATAATTCGTAATTTCATATTTACTCGTAGATACGATTGGTACGGCTAATATGGTTATTTTATTAGTTGGTATAAGCACTTTAGGTATAATTTATTAATAGGGTTATATGCTAGTCCGTATAGATGCAGGAGATATCTTGGAATTTTCAAAATTTGAATAGTGTTATAACGTGTAGGGGTCCGGGTGGTAAGCTGCTGAGCATGTTTTTAATCAATCCCGTCCTAAACAAATTATAAGAAAAGTCAAAGGTGTTGAATTCACTAGAAAATGACCTATGGAAACATCAAA
>JAUTBZ010130082.1:0-14312 GCA_032361785.1 Lepetodrilus galriftensis
TGCTGGAAGGCGACTGTCAAAGCATTTAAACACACACACACACACACCTGCACATTCTCGAAAACTTGGCATGAGGACACAGGAGGAACTGGTGTCCATCAAGACAGTCGCAGACAGTCTCACATCCCTTCAGACAGTCTCGAGTACAGGGACATGACAAGTTGATTTGCTAAAGACACGATTGGCTCAGGAGTGACCCCTCTTTTCTCCATATTAAAACCAGCACAGTAATCTGGAGGTGGAACTGTATGTAGTTCCCAGACCCGTGATGGCATCGATGCAAATTTGATCAATTTACTAGAACCAGTTCTCTGGCAGTGGTCACTATAACACTCAAGGATAATTAATTGTGGTCCATGATCTTTAAAGGGCATGGGCATCATGAAATTGTTGTTTCTTTTTCACATAACTAAATCAAAGTAAAAATATGGTCATTCTGATGAATTTATTTGATTATATCAATTGTATTTTTTCTGTTATTAATATATATTTTATTGAATTTCATAAACAGTTACTCAACTCTTCAAAACCCTGTATTTTTCCTTTAAATTTGATTAAATTTGGGTTTTTATCCATTTTAAGATTAGTTTACTCATATCATCGGAAAACTGCAGAATACCACCTGTAGGACAAAATATTGCAATAAACCTCTTTTCATTAAGCTTGTACTGATGAACTAAGGAATCTTATTTCATGGTAATAACAAAATAATTTTTATTTTTATTTTCTTTGTTTTCAATTAGGAGTTTAGAGCCGCTTTCAGGATTCTTTCACATATCACGTCAGTTTAGGGCAGGAAGAACTCTTCAATATCTATAGCCAAATATTGTAGTAAACTTGTGAGCACCAGCTGGTACTGACAGACCAAGGATGATATCTGCACTGCCATAGTACACAGACAGTGCATCCTATTAATATCGCATCAGAAACGTAACTTTCGCAAACATTGATGCTGAACTCCTAGTCAGGGATTTGAACCCAGGGCTCTCATGTCCAAATGTTCCACCATTGCGCTACCACCTGCCCAACAATATATCTACTCTGAACACGCTAGCTATTTGGTAGGTCAATATCTGGATTTACATTAATGGACCACCATTATACTGGACAGACTATATAATTGCTGGACACTAGGTGTCGGCTATGGAAGTAAAAGAAGGTGATAATTGGTAGACTAATAAACAGGCAATTAACAGAAGCTGTCTGGATCGTGAGTAATGCATAAGAAGTATATACACTTCACACCACTAAATCCCAGTGCACTACCACAGGAACAGGCTCAAAAACCTGTGGTGTCACCTTAGGCAAGTGGCTTAGTTTGAAAATGCCTCTTTTCACCCAGCAGAGAATGGGTACCTGGAAGGATGAGATGGACATGTGAATGATAACCTTGATGTGCCTCGAATGGCAGCTCGGGTTGTATACTCTCCAGGGAGTTGAAAAGGAATTTGAATGCACAGATCCGTTGACCGTGGTAATTAAGCGTATTTGAGCAGTTATTATGGATATTTGCACTATATAAATGTATATTAATAATAATAAGGTAGCCTTATCTCCAGATCATCCAACAAACTAAGAAGGTATGGTTGCTTCCAGCAGAAGATAGTTAAATTTCCACAAATCTAGGACAACTCTGTTATCAGTGATGAACCGTTAGTATTGAAGTCCAGTTCAGCGAATTAACTGAGAAGGTATGGTTGCTTCCAGTAAAGCTAGTTAATCTTCCACAAATCTAGAACAACTCGGCTATTAGTGATGAACTGTTAGTATGGAAGTCCAGTTCAGTGAGTTAACCACAGGGGTGTCTGGCCTCCCTGCAATGATCCCCGTGATGTACGAGCGGCTCCAACATCTCCGCTGTCCTAGTCACACACTCCACCTCCTCGGACACAACACAACGGCAATTGTATACTCGTCCATCACGACGCACTACTCGATTCACGACAAAACCCCTCGCTGCGACGCGAAGAGAAACAAATGTACCGCACTGCAGTCCATGCGGTCGGTTAGAAAGACGGTCGACAGTGCCGCAAGAGCAGAAGAAGAAAAAAGGAAAAGTAAGAAAAAAAAGCAATCTGGGAAAACTACCTGATCTATCATTTGCGAGTATTCGGTAATCCTGTGTTTTTGTCACGAGAAACAAATTGCTTCCTTGAAACAAGAACTAAGTGGTGTTGTGGAGGAAATAAATGTGACGTGTCGGTAGCACTGAGAGTTGTCCGACCGTGATAAATAGGTGCACATGGACTGGCGCTGGCCATATAGCTTATGTGGGGATCAGTGATTTAACCAATGGAAATACGTCAAATCTATAATAATAATAATAATAATAATGGTGGTGGTGATATTTAATTTTATGCTGCTGATAATGGCAATGATGATGATGATGATGATGATGATGAATGACAGATGAGGATGATGAGGATGATGCAAAATCTTTAATTTTCCTAACCTATCAATTCATTTTTTGGGGGTCTACAAACTAAGATATAAACAAATACAATTTCCTTAAAATGTCAATAACTGATATTAATCGGGTGATAATTAAGATTCTAATACAATCAGATTTATCATGGCATGGATACTCGCGAGAACACGATCGATCAATGAGGAGTATTTTGGGTAACTGACCGGACATGATAAAAACAAATCTGTGTTTTGCATGATAATTATCTCGAAGTGTTATACTTTGTCTCGCTTGCAGTGCTAGTACATAGACATTTATAGCCATTCTCTGGACAAGATTTCTCATATACATATTTCATGCATATTGTTGAAATTTTCCTTCAAAATCAACACCTACCAGTGAGAAATGGAAATAATGTTATTTCTGCACAAATATGCACATAGCATTGAATATACAAGCTATATAACTTTCATTACAATTGGCAGTTTCCCCAAAACATGGTCACAAACATCAATGAACTAAACCTCATAATTATAAAATAATATTTCTTAACACATTTAACCATAAAGACATATAATACTACTACTACTACTAATAATAATGTGCAGTTTTCTAAAGTGCCAAATCCACGCAACAGCGTGCTCAAAGCACTGTACATTATTACCCCGGTCAATGAATATGTGTGCATTCAATTCCTTCTCAACTCCATGGGGAGTATACAACCCAAGCAGCCATTCAAGGCGCTACAAGGTTATCATATAACCAAACACCAATTTTTCTACTCTCATAGCATAAAAGGTTGACCCTTTAAACAGCACAAGATCATTACAACGAATCCATAATACTTTGTATCATTTGTATCAGATTGCCTCTGTTGAATCACGGAAGTGAAAGATGAATAGAAAAACCCAGTGTTATTGATACTTCTTGAAGTCATAATACCTTATTTCAACTTTCATTAAGACCCCTGTTGAACTCATCCCAATATGCCCTACGGTGGTGAAAGCACACTGGACGACAGCTACAAACGAAACATGACAGAAAATCTTTTCGGAACTGGAAAGGACAGCAGAAACTGGAAAGGATAGCAGAAATTCGTCCGTGCATGAACGTGGCATTCTAACATTTTCGGGAATTAGTTCAATCTATCCAGACGGCTATTTGTGCACAGTTGACCGAGTTCGCTCCTATCAATAGCGAACGTAAACAAAGACGCAGACTAGTCCATACTCTCCAGACTTTTGCAGGAAACTCGGACTTAATCCAATCAGGACATGCACAACCATGGAAACACGGCCTTTCCATTTCGAAGTCTGGCGACGGGACAATGGAGAAATACTCGGGACGACTTTCAGCGAACATCTTCAGCGAATGCCAGTACAGGTCGCTACGTCAGAATGAAGACCTTCAGACCCATAGTTGCACTGCCATTCAAAATTCACTTCAGTTAATGCTGATAATTGAACCCGAAGTAAAAGGGGTCCTTGCATGTTTCTGATAGTTCAATAAAAATCAAATATCTGCATAGCGTTTCACGCTTGGCCGATCTGACGTGGATGAAGAGACGAGAAAAGGAGATAAAAAGAGGCCCCGTAGGGGCTAATCTCATCTCTATCATACCCTATCAAACAGCCATGAAGAGCCGGGATAACCATTGTCTGACGAGAAACTCTTGACAAGAATACCAGGTCAATATCAAAGAATAAAGCATCGGCCTTCGAGAAGAGACGGCATTGGAAACGTGAGAGTCCTAAATCAAAGACCCCAGTTCCTAAATCTCTCGCGAGTAATGAGATGAGAAAGCAGCAGCCATTCCAATAATGATGAGATCAGAGAAGCTGAGGATCAGGGTTACATCCCTGTCTAAGTCCACTGCATTACGAGAGCTGGCCCTTAATGACATCATAGAGCCCACCTCCTTAAAGGAGGACCAACATATTCCAGCGATGTCGTCAGAATATCGGATTCGATGATAACTCTCCCGACAAATCTGTCGGTGATGGATGGGCCGACCGACCGCGATTGCTCGTCACGACGATTGTTTGTCACGTCGCGTGTGCCTCGGCACATGTAATTGCTCCGCCGTGGAAGACAGTGGCGCATGTGCATTACGTGCACGCATTCTTGAGGACCAACTAACGGGAAATTATAATGTAACATTATTGCAGAAACCCAACTGCAAAGAGGAAATTCACATTATTGGAGAAACCAGACTGCAAAAGAGGAAATTCACAATATAGGAAAAACCGGACTGCAAAAGAGGAAATTCACATTATTGGAGAAACCCGACTGCAAAAGATGAACTTCACAATATAGGAAAAACCGGACTGCAAAAGAGGAAATTCACAATATTGGAGAAACCCGACTGCAAAAGAGGAAATTCACATTATTGGAGAAACCAGACTGCAAAAGAGGAAATTCACATTATAGAAAAAAACGGACTGCAAAAGAGGAAATTCACATTATAGAAAAAAAAACGACTGCAAAAGAGGAAATTCATATTATTGGAGAAATCTGTCACAAGACAGGAAAACTGTGAATATGGGACAATAAAACCATGAATACGGGAATGTGGTACTTGACAATAGTGCCTGAGGCAGCAGTGGGTGCACTCCTGAGGACTCGAGGCATTAAGGCACTAAGTACCCAGCCCACTCAAGTACTTGTCCTACAAGATCCGATCACCTGGGACATAAAGCGCATTGTATCGCAGCTCGTACTTTCGATGACCATCTCGTAATTAATTGATCAATATCGGAGCAGATTAGAGAGAGCGCGATGACAAACAAGGGCTTTTCATCAAAAAGCTACAATTTCTCTAATAGTAATACCCGCATGCTTGATGTCCTGGGCATTCTACTCCCACTCAGAGCGTATTGTTGTGGATAGAACGCAATGCTTGCAAGCAACATTTCCATAGATAACATTTATTATAAAGAAGCTCCTTTAATCATTCATGTTGAGTACATGTGTAATTATGTCCTCAACTATTCTTTTTTATAAAGTAGTAGTAGTAGTAAAAGTAGTAGTAGTAGTAGTAGTAGTAGTAGTAGTAGTAGTAGTAGTAGTAGTAGTAGTAGTAGAAGTAGTATAGAAAGCGACTTTATATACCAATTCAAAAAACAAATAAAAAAGTAGTAGTAGTAGTAGTAGTAGTAGTAGTAGTAGTAGTAGTAGTATGGATCAGATAGTAATAATATTAATAATAATGGTAATAATAAAATTAATAATAATTATAATATTGAACTTTTAGGGCAGCAAATTCCAGCAAATACATTAGCCTAGCTGTACCAAGAATTATCAAACTTTCTCGATATTGTGTATGTAGTGCAATCTATCAAAGAAATAATTATACTATTTATTAGTGACACTACACCACAATAATAATGCAAGCATTCAACTCATACACCCGCTGTCTTTAACTACCACACTGCCACAAAGACACCATAAAACCCATGAATGCGCACCGAAATGACGGCATCGATACTGCAACTTCCTCGCCCGGATGTCCGCGAATCAATGGATCGTGACGTGCGGAAACTGGACAAAGGAAGTGCCGGCAATATTCAGAGAGTGACCAGGTGACCCTTCCCTCCTTGTGTCCGGAGTGGCCCCGGTCAGACTGACGGTCAGTTTGATGGTCGGTGGTGGTCAGGCCTCCACTTGACCATGGGACGCTCCATATGCGGATTCCAGTCACGACCAGGTCGGACCCACACTGGAACCCAGTGGTCAATGGACCCAGTGGTCAAGTGTTTACCGGACACTCCAGGGTGTAATCCACAAGGCCAGTGTCCACCTACTTGCTGCTGTACATTGCAATCATCGCCTGTCAGTCACATCCTGCTCCAGGTCTGGTGTCCTCTCGGTGGCATCAGGGAAACATGTCGTTTGCTTGTCTTAAGTAATTATGTGGATGGTGGTGGAGGTAGTAGTGGTGGTGGTGGTGTTGATGATTATTATTATTATGGTGATAGTGCTAAATGGTGATGGGACGATGATGATGATGATGATGATGATGATGACATCAATACTGATGTTGATAAAGGATTAATTGGTTGATTTATTATTAAAAGAAAGTACAGAAATATTTCTCCAATATCTGATGGTGATGATGATGATATCATGATGATGATGATGATGATGATGATGATGATGATGATGATGATACTAAGACTGATAATGATGCTTTGAAATGTAAAATGTAAAAGTAAAATGTTTTCCCCAATACAAAATATGCATGTAATCATATTTTTTAAATATCTACCAACTTTTGAACATTTTAAAGTTAAAACAGCAGTTTCAGGTTCTTCTCCCACAATAAGCACCTTACCTCAACATTGCTAAAATACTACGTGCAACCGAAAACCCACACACTCACTGACCACAAGCAGATCACTAACTTCAGAACGGCTCCAATTACAAAATACTTATGGATGCATCTTGCAATTACATCCAAAGCTAATTGGGCCATATGCCAAGTCAGCAATGCAGAGCTGACAAAAGAGGCAGAGATTCCGGGATGACATGAAAGCTAAATCATGTCCTCTGTCGCACCACGGCATCAGACACGCGACTGCAGGGAACATATGGCAAACCTGGACCTTGAAATGCTATACACCGATGTTAATAAAACATTCAACAGGCGTATGTACTTCTGGAGGTTTTTCTCTTATTGAATGGTCCTGTAATGTACTCTACTGCTCGCTGTCCCCATGACAATAGGACATAAAGCGGATCGGTTGTCGAACAATTTGCGGCGTATCCAGTTTCCAGTTTTTCGACCGATCAGCGGCTGCTCGGTGGAGTTCTTTTCTAAATGTTCCTCTAATAAACAATGGCAGCAATTTGTGGGCAAGACCAGAAGATTGATTTTACTAGTGTCTGGGTTGGTGCTAACTTTAGATTAACGCTACATAAATCAGAATTCATCATGCCGACTGTTCTTTACCTAGAAACACCTCTGAGAGTCCCAGAGGGACACGGGGAACGGGATTGCAGTCTTGACACCCCGATCCCAGGGAGTGATCATGAGCAGTATTCCGGCTCACTTACGCCCATCCAATGGAGAGTCTCAAGAGGATGCCTCTGCCACATGGTGCCCTCTCGGAAAACATTATCAGTGTTTAGTCCTAGGATTCTGTTCTCAGAAAATATGGTCAATGTTTAGTCCTAGGATTCTGTTCTCAGAAAATATGGTCAGTGTTTAGTCCTAGGATTCTGTTGTCAGAAAATATGGCCAATGTTTAGTCCTAGGATTGCATTCTCAGAAAATATGGTCAAGGTTTAGGATTGCGTTCTCAGAAAACATGGTCACTGTTTAGTCTTATGTTCAAAATATAGTCCTAAATTCTGTTGTCAGTAAATATTGTCCAAAATTCACTTTTCAGAAAATGATTATATCAGTGGATTTCAATGTTTAATTTGTGTTTATTTTATTATATTTTTTTTAATTGTGATATATCATGACTTGAATTGGTTAATAGTCATGTTACAACATACTCAGGGAGAATGATAAATATATACAATATACAGATGAGATTCAAGGGCTGGAATGGCTTGAACAGGGTGGGGCACATTGTAGGGGCAGACAGATGGGCTAAAGGAGCAGATTGAAGAATGATGGCTCATTGATAGGGAAAGGAGAAAGGGAAAGGAGAAAGGGAAAGGGAAAGGAGAAAGTGTAAAGGAGGGCAGAGCACAGGTAGCAATATAAGCACATTTACAGGTTGATGCTGATTCTCAGGAAGTAACAGCCCTGTGATGGTATCAATGACACGTGCCCATCATTGTAACACCATAGCCCTGAACATGCCTCACCTCCCCCCACACCCCACCACCCCAAATTGTTATCTCCCCTGTCTGGCATATACATGCACCTCACATCGCATTACACCAGCACCTCACATCACACCAACACACCACACCGCAGATCCAGCAATAAGAGCAACAGCAAACCCCATCGTATGTCTCCCTACGTACCCCATCGTATGTCTCCCGATGTATCACTCCGAGACATGGAAAAACACTCGGTGATAGAAAGCATGTAGTAAAAATGGCTCTGAAAGAGTCGGAAGCAAAACTGTGGATCTATTTTCGACTGGCGTGAAGAGAGATTGGCAAGGCCATTTTGTGATTATTGCCGTATTGATATTGTATTTCAATTGTCAGTTTACGGTAGGGAGAAAGCATGTTGTAATTAGGTGTTATAAAGACTCTGGAAGTGGTTTTTTAGTAGGTAGGACCCATGGGTGATAGCTGGATGATGTATCGGCAAACATTGCACGAAAATTTAACCCTCATGAAAAAAGACGCCAAGGTTACGTAACTACCTCCCTGCTAAGACAACCAAAGTTACCTCATACTGGAATGTCCTAATGTACAATCCATCAGTCAAAATGTTAATCATAACTTTGGGTTTAAATGCAAATATTACATCCATCTCTTTGCGCACATTATATTGATAGAACAAATTATTACGTAGTTAATTATTATCATGTGACATTATCATAGTGTAACCTAGAATAGTATTGTGACAAACGCTACGATCATTCTGTGAAACTAGGGCCAGAACCACAGCAATATAACTCTGAATTTGGGGTCCATGACATGCCACCCGCGTTATAATACACACGTTATATCAACGAATATAATTGGAGAAAAAAAAAAGATTATTTTTATTTTATTTTTTAAATTTTAAATGGGGTCCACGTTATATCCGAATCCGCAGTGCATCGAAGGCCGTTATATCGAGGGAGCACTGTATTATGATCAGGGCTCTAGACTAACATTCTGAGTTACTTGCCTGAAGAGCAAGTCAGGGCAAGTAGCAAAGGCATCAAAGGTGCATAATGTTAAAAAGTAGGTTGCCCGCAGTGCAATTTAACTTTCCCCTGTACGTTGGGCATGTTAGTCCAGAGCCCTGTATGATCATGATGCAACACAATGTCATTATTTGACACATCACTGTATGGCATTATCACAGTATGTGACACAGTACAAATCTGACAGTGTCATAGTGTGACACATAATTTCAAACAAAAACACATAAATATCCCCATAAATAAATCATTCATACTCATTCTAAACCGACATATCTTAATTGGCATATCTCAATACATCTTTATGAACGTCCTTCGCACATCCAGTTCTAACATGCAATAGCCAATATCTCGATGCCTTAATTGTGTCCCGATTTCCGACTACAATAACCCGGCTTTGGCTGTGATCAATTATGCACAGATTCAATAAGATCCTTGGACCTCGGTATTGACCAAGAGTCTGACCAGCACAAACTACTAGCTTGTACGAACCTCGAGCGCGTCGTTTAAAGCTCATCAAATGATCAACAGATGGGATTGAGTGCAGATTTATGGAGGCTCGAGAGCCAACTACTGCGATTGCCGGAAAAGATTGCCCAGTTTGTATTATTGTTATGGTTCTGGAGTTATATATATGAGAACTCAGTGAGGCCGTCGCTGCCTTGAAGACAGAGAAACATCCTGTTCTTTGAGCTCAGGTATAATTAAGGGAGGATTGTAGTAGGTATATAATAATAGTAAACGAGTAACCTAATACACGATGTCTGTATATAACATGGAGCGCATCTTGTTCTTTGTGGTTATGGTTTAGGGGATTGTAGTTCATTGTATACTAGTACATGTTAGTAACCTAATACATGATGTCTGTATGTAACATGGAGCGCGTCTTGTTCTTTGTGGTTATGGTTTAGGGGATTGTAGTTCATTGTATACTAGTACGTGTTATTCATTGTCTATAGGACAGGAACCGGCATCTTGCTCTTCAGGGTCCAAGATGAAGTTGCCAATAGAAGAAAAATACCTGAGCTATTCATTGTCCAGCACTAGATGAACAACTCATCCAATGGGTCCACGATTAATTAAGAGTAATCATAGTACAAGATCTTGCTCTTCAGGGTCCAAGATGAATTTGCCAATAGAAGAAGAATACCTGAGCTAGTCATCGTCCAGGACTAGAGGAACAACTCATCCAATGGGTCCACGATTAATTAAGAGTAATCATAGTAAAAGAGTTCCCGCTATGAAAAAGGAATATCTCACCAATTGGCTCCAGGCTTAATGAGATTGTTTTATTACAGAAGTTCCTGTTATTTGTCTCTAGAATTGAGGCATATCTCACCAATCGGGCCCACGATTAATTAAGAGTAATCATAGTAAAAGAGTTCCCGCTATGAAAAAGGAATATCTCACCAATTGGCTACAGGCTTAATGAGATTGTTTTATTACAGAAGTTCCTGCTATTTGTCTCTAGAATTGAGGCATATCTCACCAATTGGGTCCAAACAACGGGCCAATACACCCTAGTAAAAGAGTTCTAGCTGTCGTCTCTTGGACACAGGAATATCTCACCAATTGGGTTCCACGCTTAATGGGCCAATACACCCTAGTAAAAGAGTTCTAGCTATCGGCTCTTGGACAAAGGAATATCTCACCAATTGGGTTCCAGGCTTAACAGGCCAATACACCCTAGTAAAATACTTTTAGCTGTAGTTTCTCTTGGACAAAGGAATATCTCACCAATCTGGCCCAGGCTTAACGAGCCACACACCATAGTAAAGGAGGACAGTATCAGGAGTACCTGTTATTATTTGAGGTTTATGAGGAGACTAGACCAACATATAGTCTATGGTATCTTGAGAAAACATACTCTCACATTTGCAGCCTATCAGGGGCACCTGCCATTCCATCAGGTCTGGGAGTTATGAACCATCACCGCCACCAGGAGAGGGGGGCACCTGCTATGTATAGGTTCGGCCAGGCTTTATAGTCATGTGGTGGCATAAATAGGTATCTTCACCATCCTATTAGTGTGATGTCTGTGTAGAAGGGTCTATGGTTATTGCCGGATGGAATAATACATCTCGTTTAGGGAAGCATTAAATCGCATGGCTACAACCTGAGCATGGCTTTATACACAATATCCACTCAATACCTTGGCGATGCTAATACATTTATGGTGAAATGTGTAACTTTCAAGACATGATAAACTTAATTGAGAATTCAATCGTGATTTATCATTATCATAGACCAGCATTTTAGTCTCTGAAATATTACCTCAATAAAATTAGTTAGGAATTAATGCTAGAGGAAATTATCTACCATAATAATATTAAGATGACGATGTATTGCCAATTACAACATTTCTGTTTAAAATATAGCAACAATGCTTAAATACTGGTCCACATTTATTTCCAGAATTCGTGGATCATCATTTTGTTGCAAACACAAAAGATTATGGGACACTGGGACACTGGGAGGGAATTCACACATAAAACTGATGTCATGATTCAGAACGATGCTCTTCATTTCAGAGGGTAGATGTAAATTAATTAAGAAAAAAGATCAGATTTCTATATTCGAAAAAAAAATATCAAATTTCTTCTGGGAAATTGTATCAGAATATGTAATAACCTTATCAGTGACCTGTTGACCTTTGCAAAGAAGATCTTGCCATTGTGCATCCTCCAGCTAGAATTTAACAAGAATGAGAATGGCAAGCCATAAAGAAAAGTAATCTGAAAATAATCGGGCAAGTGGCTGGCCAGGTAAATATCAGACCTGCCAAACTTTTTGAATGGAATTCTGAAGACTGTTTTAGTACCCATCTGCAGTCAAAAAACATAGTAAATCTACAGGTTTTCAATCTTAGCTTGCAGATTCATGCAACAAGATAAATTAAGGACCAGGATATCGTTTCTCGAAGCTATCATATTGACTATGAGACAGCACTCTCGAAAGTGCACGATCCCCGTGTATTAGAATTCCTAATGGTCTCATAGTAGATATATGAGAGCTTGGATACCCAGTAGCCATTTTGAACATACAAGTATAACTGTTTAACAAGTAAGTATTTCCAAACTTCTACAAGCACTAGATTCCCGAAGATGTTCTGAAATTTGGTAGAATGCATCTCCACAAACTATCTGCCAGCCCTTAATAATAATAATAATAAATATGTTTAAACAGGTGTTGTGAAAACTGTATTAGAGAGGGATGAATTGTTGTTTGTTGTTGTTTTTATTCACATTACTTGAAAGTGAAACTTTACAATGTCTATCTGTCCCGTAATATATATATTCTCCCCCTTTAAAAAAATATTAACCTAATTTTGCTGCAGGCAACTGGAAATGCCCCCACATAAGAATGATCGTGATCAATACTTTCAGTTCATTTTCCTCCTACGCAGACATTTTATCAGAAGTCTTACGATCCCTAAGCAAATTAATGGAAAATTATTTGTAATGTCACTGTCAATATCACTGTTACCTTCTGTCACAAAACATTAATGCACGATTTTACTTTTTTATATTTTATAGCAAAAATTTGCCACTTTAAAAAGCCATTGACGAAACCCACATGGTTCGTGGGATTACCCTTTGCTTCTAATAATGTTACGGTTTCTTCAATTGAAACACATGCAAGTTTTTTAGACAATGCACCTATAGCCATTTTAGTGTGGAGAGCACATTTTACTGTCTGCAAATTAGACCAGAGTTCAAACTTGAAAAAGCCTTTCTCAGCTAATGAAATTCACTTAGACATCCGTGGGATGAGAGCAATATAAATGCAGCATAGTTCATGTTTTAACAAATATTGATGACACTCAAATTTGGCGGTCGCATGGTCGTAATTAACCTGCTTACTGCTGGAGGCAACTGGAAATTCCCAATAGAGAGCCAGTGCATGCAAATAGTTCAGTGGTGAGAAAGTTAACACACAAATACATTTGCACGCAAGTACGATCTTCGGAAGGTGAATAAAGATATCAGCTGTTATCTTTGATTAATATGTGCATCCTTGATCTTGTCAGTATCAGCCGGTCTTCGCAGGTTTACTGCAACATTCAGAGCTACGGATGTTGCAGGTTTCCTCCTGCCCTAAACTAACAAGTCGTGATATTAGTGAAATAATCTAGAAAGGGACTCTAACCCCAATTCAAAAAGAATTCTGAACAATTCATGAGAAGATGTAGTGTTTTGTCATGTTTATTGTCAAACTTTGTAGTAATACAGCTGATATTGGAGAACGTTTATCTAGATTGACCCAAAATTATCAAACTAATTATATTTCAAATATCTCCATATATATTTTTTACCTTGAGCATGAAATCATACTCATAGTTTTGTAATATTGGCCAGATCAGGTGGTAGCACAACTCGGAAGTTATGTCCGCCATTGGAGCCAAAGGTCCTGGGTATTGTTTCTCGAAGCTCTCATAACCACTACGAGACCATAGCGCTCTTGTAAGTGCACGATCCCCATAGACATCGCTAAGAGTCTTTATGGTCTTGTAGAGTGTATTCGACTCCCTGTTCTCGAACAGAGAACAGTGTTCTATAATGAGTTGAACATGCGAGAAGGCGTTCTGGTGCTGTTCTTGCTCTCAAATCCCAAATCCCTGTGTCATCACAAATCCCTGTGTCATCAGTAATATTTGGTGTTGCAACCTTACAGCTATCTAAACTGATATGAACTGATAAGCTGCAATTCAAGTGCAATAATCTTGAACACAATTTAAGAAGAGAAGAAATTAGATAACTTATTTCTCGTAATCTGGTGACTTGCCACATTGTTTACTTTCCTTTCCAACAGGATTCCAATAGGGCTTGTCAGTTGTTGCGTAATACGGTATTACAGTTTAGGTAAAGATGGAAATATACAACATCTGTAACACTGAGTACACAGTGCATCTGGAAAGTACCAGTTGGCCATCCCCGGAAGTTGATAGGAGCAAAATATGACTTGTACGTCCTACAATAGATACTCGTGCATGCAGTAGTCATGCTAGTACTGGCCCCGAGATTACGAAACTTTCTGAGCACAAAAACGTACTCAGACTATGACGTCACATGACGTTTTATGAA
>JAUTBZ010130093.1:0-14307 GCA_032361785.1 Lepetodrilus galriftensis
AACGATACAACTAAATATCAGTAACTATATTTTTGAAAAAGTAATGTCATTTTTAGAACTTTTACCTAAAAATAAAATAGACATAGTTCAAAATAATAAGCCTACACAAAAAAAAGAATCATTAGGAGATTTTTTTCAAGCTTCTCCATTAGTTGGTCTTGACTTAGAAAGAAGTTCAGAGGTTTATCAATGGAGGATAGAGTTTTAAAATATTTTCTTTACCTAACTACGGCTTTTACAGATGCTACTTCTTTTAAATCTGCATTCAAGTAAAGTTCATAGTGATATAAAAGTATAGTTTTTGCTTCTTGAATATCTATATCTTCATCACTAAGATAATACATACCATAATGTGGATAATCTTCTTCTTTAAATAGAACAATATCGTTAGTTACATTTATATCTTCTAAAGCATTTAGTATATCTAAAAATAGGAATCCACTTGTTTTCTTAATTTTGAACTTTCGTTCTTCTAAAATTAATCTTATATCATTTATTTGTTCATCTGTTGTAGCTTTTTTTGAGTGAAAAAAAGAAATATATTCCTCAGGAGGACTTCTATCTTCTCGTAATTGAAAAATTTCTTCTCCAACTTCTCCATCAAGAATATAACTTGGTTTTACATATCTAATTAAAATTGGAGGGTCGATATTAATAACATTAGCTATATTTTTTTCACTCACCAATCATCCTTATTAATCTTTTCATTTCACAAGAATCTTCATACTCATCATTAAAATAAGCTCTTCCACTAATCTTAATAATCTTTTTTCGTCTTTTAATATATGAAAAAATTATCTCTTTATTTTCTTGCATTAAAAGATTTAATAATGGTTTTGATTTAGTTTCTGATTTAATAATAATTCCAAAACATCCTGTTCTTTCATCAATATAAGTATCTATATTTTTCTTAGGAAATTCAGGTATAAATCTAATTAGTTGAAAAAAGGAATCTACTGAAACATCATGAAACTGATTTCGTTTTTTTTCACTTTTTTCTAATTGATATTTTTCATATGTATTAGATACTTGATTTAAAAAAAAAGTATACTCATTTCTCATTTCTTTAAGGTGTCTTTTTTGAATTTCATCAATATATAGTTGAATAGAATTTTCAATATTTTGAGAATTATCTACTTCTCTTAAAATAACATTCCAAGAAGATTCTTCTTTGGTTAAATCATCATTTTTTTCTATAATATAAAATGCAGATTGTGTAATTTCTTTATATTCAACATTATATTGAACTTCCTGTAAATATTGAACACCTGAAACAGTTCGTGATTTTATTTTTTTTGTTTTCATCTATTCTTCATCTATGAATCGATTTAACTGTTTAATTAAATCTTTAGCTCCATCTTTTGTAAGCAAAATTGCAGAAAAAGCTTTAAATATTCCTTTATCAGGATTATCTAAAAAATCTATCATACATATATCATTATTCATAACACCTACCCTAAACCCCATCGCAAAAGATGGTGGATTTTCTCGATGAATAAATATTTCTTCTTTCTCAGACATATATTAATCCTTTATGTACTCTATTATTAACTAATTGTAACTATTAACTACTTAAATTTCATGTAAATACAACTTTAAATTATGTTAATAATAAAATTCCCTCCCTAATTATACCTCAAAGCATCCACAATCTCCATCTTAGAAGCCCTAACAGCAGGAAGCAACGAAGAGACAACACTTATCAAAACCAAGAACAACCAAACCCCCACAATCAAAGCAGGATTATCCATCAAATTAAAGACCAATTTGGTAGGTTCGGCTACATCGGGTGGTGTCCACATTAGTCCTATGTTGTTGATAATCGAGGTAATCCCCAAGGCTAAAATAACACCAAGGGTTGCTCCAAATATTCCGATAATTGTTCCCTCTAGCAAGAAATAGGTTCGCACTCCTGCTCTTCGTAGACCCATTGAGCGAAGTGTTCCTATCTCGTTAAATCGCTCCATAATGCTCATGGTCATGGTGTTTGAGACTGTGAATATGGCGATAAGTCCGATAACTACCGATACAAAGGCGAAGATGACCGAGAACATGCCTATTACTTTGTCTATTTGGGGGTTAAACTCGTTTAGTTTTATAACCTCTAGGTCGAGACTGTTTGTTTTGAAGTAGTTTTCTAGTTTTTGGGTTACAAAATCTATATCGTTAGGCGATTTTAGCTGTATATTTATGGTGTTTACCTTCTTTGTGCCACGACCATAGACCAACATTTGAGCTGTCTCTAGTGGCATGGAGATAAATCTGTCATCTATCCCTTTGTTTTGCTGTTTCCATAGTAGCTCTAGGGGTAGATTTATGATATTTGGCGCTCCTTTTGATGAGGCTACCAAGAGGCTAACAGTAGGGACTGGGTTTGGCTTCTCTTCGCTAAAGAAATCGGCTATATCCTCGTCTACAGGGTTGTTGTTTATCTTATCTTTTTTCTCTTTACACCCCTCAATCTTTAGCTCTTGGCAGAAACTTAGATTCATTGCCAATCCTCTACCAATCAAACCACCACCGTTATAGTTATCAAAAATATCGCTTGTTGAGGGCATATTTAGACCAAAACCATCCCACTTTTGCATCTCTTTTTGCTCTTTGGCTACCAAGCCGATTCCTACAAAGGTTTGAGAGCTGTTTTTGGCATAGTTTCCTGCTATTCCTCCAAGGGTTAGGGTTGGGGTAATGACATTGATGTATTGGTTTAGTTCATCTGATTTGATTCTATCTATAAGTGCTTGATACCCCTCGATGTCATACTCTCCAACCGTTCCTGCACCAAAGTCAAAGTAGCCTTTTTGATGGATATGAAGATGCCCTGAACTTCTCGCTACCCCTGTTTTGATACCGTTGTTGATGCTCGATACAAAAGAGCCAATCAGCAGTGAGGCAAACCCACCAATGGCAATAGCCAAAAGGCTTAAAAGCGTTCTTCGTTTGTTTCGCATGGTGTTTCTAAATGCTATTTTTATACTATTTAACATCTTCTCTCTCCTCTTGTTTGGTTAACTCCCCATCACTCAATATAAAAATCTCATCTGCCATATACATAATCTCTGTATCATGGGTCACAAAGATAAAAGTGGTCTTGTATCGTTTTTGCATCTCTGCCATTAGTGCCAAAATCTCACTGCTAGTGCTTGAGTCCAAATTGGCTGTTGGCTCATCGGCTAGAACCAAAGAGGGTTGCTTGACCAATGCTCTAGCAATCGCCACCCTTTGGCGTTGACCACCACTTAGCTCTGATGGGGTATGTTTTTCAAGACCTTGCAACCCTACAGCCTCTATCATCGCTTTTACCTTTTTCTCTCGCTCCTCTTTGGGTTGGTTTATCATGAGTAGTGGATACTCGATATTCTCATAGACATTTAGCACAGGCATTAAGTTAAAATTTTGGAAGATATGACCGATATGTTTGGCTCTAAAATCGGATAGCTCATTGTCATTGAGTGTTTCAATGTCAATACCATTGATAACAAGATGACCCTCAGTAGCTATATCAATAGCTCCGATTAGATTAAGAAGTGTGCTTTTTCCACTTCCTGATTTGCCTACTATGAAGGTGAAGGACTCTTTTTTGACTGAGAAGTTTAGGTTTTTTAGGGCTTTTATCTCGTGTTCGCCTAGGTAGTAGCTTTTGTGGATATTTTTGAAGGATACTATTTCGTTTTGCATGGGTGGGTCTCCTATGTTTTATTATAGGAGTATTGTAGTTTTTTTTAGAAAAAGATGCTTTTCCTAAATTGCTATATATTTGTATCTAAGCATTAGTAGACATTGGCATACTCTACTTTATTTACGATTTATGGGTTCAAAACAGACAACTAACCCTACCCAATACGCCCTTTACTCCGACGGGCTATCATATCTCTATATATCCACCCCTCTTTAATAGCATCGCGTTGCTCTTGACTCAGTTGAGACTTCTCATAAAACCCAGCCTCTTCCCGTTGTCGCTCAGCTTCATACAAAATAAGAGCCGTAGCCACAGAAACGTTAAGACTTTGAGCCATTCCTTGCATGGGAATGACTATCACCTCATCGGCTAAAGCCAAGACTTCAGGGCTTACCCCCTCTTTTTCATTTCCAACTACCATAACGGTTGGCTGAGTATAATCAACCTCTCTAAAAGAGCGAGAACGAGCCTCCAGATGGGTCACCACCACCTGAAAACCCTCTTGCTGTTTGGCTTTTAGAAACCTTACCCTATCTTCAGCATCAATACGCTCAAACGCCAACCATCGGTGTGTTCCTTGAGTAATGGTTTTATGAATCTTTACATCTTGATTATCTCTATTGCTATAGCAAAGATTGAACACCCCCACTGCATCAGCTGAACGAATAATAGCAGAGATATTTTGAGTACTATCAACAGCATCTAAAAAGAGTTGAAGCGTGGGTTGTTTTTTCTCTAAAATGCTATCGATTCGTGCTAGGCGTTTTTCATTTAGCATCTACCCTTCTTCATTCATATTTTTCCAAATTTTATAGGCTTTATTGATTGCCCAAAAGAGAATAAGTAGCAGTAAAACAGGTATGGCATAGCTCAAATAGAGTTCAGGGGTTAAGGTAAAGCCTGCATGAAGAGAGAGGGGAAGAAGAAAAATAGTTAAAAGTAATATACGCATGAGAATGATTCCTTTTTTCATATTTTAACATAAAAAAATATTTATGCTAAAATCTACTCTTTGAAGAGAGGTTTAAATTTTACTACACGCCTCAACATGATCTAACTCACAAGCTTTTTTATAATACTCTTTAGCACCCTTTGGATTTTTATAAACCTCCTCATAAAGCAGTCCAGTAGAGTAACACCCTTCAGCACTAGACATACGGCAAGATTGTTTCAAAAGTATTTTAGCCTGAGCTTTATTCTCTTTTACCTCAATACCATCTTTATACATTAGTCCTAAAAACTTACACCCCTTGGCATCCTTTAAATCACAAGCTTTTTTATAAAACTCAAAAGCCTTTTTTTCATTTTTATCCACGACAAAGCCTTCAAAATAAAAAACTCCCAATTCACTACAAGCCTCTCGGTCACCTCCTGAACATGCTTTTTGAAAAAAGGGAAGTGCATCACTCTTACCTTTTAATCTAATTAAGCCCTCAGAATAGAGCATACCTAAATTGGAGCAGGCTTCAGCATCATTATTATCACAACCTTTTTTGGAAATTTCTTCTGATTTCTTAAAGAGTCGTAAGGCATCTTCCCCATCATATTTCGCTCCTCCCATACCTATCTGATGCATTAATCCATGAACCAAACATCCTGTAGCATCACCATTATTACATGCTTTTTCTCCAAAAATAAGAGCTTGTCTATAATCTCTTTGAATACCCCATCCATTAATATATAAGCCAGAAAGCACACCACAATCCTTTGCACTACCCAGACTACACGCTTTTTCTGCATAGGTATAAACCTCTTCATATTGATTGTTTTCCAAAAATTTCTTAGAGAGTGCCATACATGATTTGATTTCTCCTGAATCACACGCCTCTTTCATCTTCTTTGAACTATTAGATTTTGACTCAGAATACTCTTTATGCTCAACCGATGTAGAGACCAAAGATAGAGGCTCATCTGCAACATCCTCTTCTCCTAAGAAAAGAGTAAACATACTTAACACAGCCAATGCCATAACAGAAGTCGTTAGTAATTTTTTACTCAAAAACTTTTCAGGGGTTTTCTTTTTACTCTGCTCATTATGATGAAGTTCTGTTTTTAAACTCTCTTGGCTTCTTGTTTCAGAAAAAAGAGACTCTTGCAATTCCATAACATCTTGAAAACGATCCTTAGTACGAATGCTTAACGCTTTATGAATGGTCTCTAAAAGTGCTTTAGAGTATCTCTTTTTAAAATAACGATTTTGTCGTACATCTTCAAGAGGGTCAGGTTCATCATTGAGCAGTGCCATCTGTCGAATGGTTGACTCAGGGGCAACCTTTTTACTAATCATGCTATAGAGTACAGAACCTATGGCATAAATATCGGTAGTCGCATCTTGCTCAGCATTGGCAGTGTACTGTTCAGGAGCAGAATATCCTGCTTTAACAATAGCGGCCAAAGAGGTTGACTCTGCACGAGATGCATTTTTAGCTGCTCCAAAATCAATCAACATCGGCATACCATTTTGACGAAGGTAGATATTATCAGGGGCAATATCACGATGTAAATAGTTGGCAGAGTGTACCTCTTTTAAACCTTCTAAAATAGGTACCATAACAGAAAAAATCGTCTCTTCTGTCACTTCACCTTTTCTCTCTAGGTACGATTTTAGTGACTCCCCTGCAATATAATCCATAACAAAATATGCCGTATTGTTCGCTTCAAAGAAATTAAAAACCCGAACCACATTGGGGTGCTTAATCGAAGCCAAAATCTGTGCCTCTTTTAAAAACTTTTTAAGAAGATACTCATAGGTACTGTTCTCTTTTGAATCGGTATAAGGAACAATGGTCTGATGCCCACTCTCTCGGGTAGAAAACTCTTGAGGCAAAAACTCTTTAATAACCACTTGGGTATTGAGGTGAATATCTTTTGCCAAATAGGTAACACCAAAGCCCCCTGCTCCCAATACTTTTTCTATAATATAAGCTTCTAATTTATAACCTGCTGGTAAATAGTTGTTCGATGTACTCATCATCTTCTCCTTCATAATATGCTATTTAATTAAAAATTATTCTACAGGAACGCTATTGGATTTTTTGGACAGCTGATTTCTAAATTATAATAAAACCTGCCGTCCAAAAAATCCAATTTACCACTGTTATACTTTCTCAACAACCAATAAAAAGGAGTTACAATGAAAATGATCCCTTGTGAAAATGGACACTATTACGATAAAAGCAATCATAGCTCTTGTCCCTACTGTGCTGACTCCAATAGCACACTACAAGATATAGAACCAATAGAGAAAACCATGATTTACCAGAAAAAAGAGGCAACTCCCAAAGAGAGAACGGTTCAGACAGCTATGGTACTCAATTTGAACAGTGATGAGAAGCAAGAGCATACGCCCAAAGAGGTAATGTTGACAGCAGGATGGCTTGTCATTACCAGCCCCAAAGGACGAGGTAAAAACTATACGCTTACTTATGGCATGAACACACTAGGAAGAAGTTCAACTAACCATGTCTGCATTGACAATAATGACCATGCCATCTCCCGTGAAAAACATGCCACCATTATTTATGATTTTGAAAATCGAGACTTTTACATTCAACACAATGATGGAAAATACTTAACCTACCTCAATGGGGAGTTGGTATCAGGCTTAACCCCATTAAAAGAGCGAAACAACATTAAAATTGGTCATACAGAATTTATTTTCATTCCCCTTTGTGGAGAGAGCTTCTCTTGGGATGAGGAAGAGCAAGAAGATGATGAAAATTGAAATAGAAGCAGGACAGATACAAGGTAAACGGGACTATCAACAAGATGCTTATGGCTACAGAGACCTATCTGAATCAGCCAAACTTTTTATTTTAGCCGACGGTATGGGAGGCTACAAAGGTGGTGAAATCGCCAGTGACTTGGTGCTTCAAACCTTTATGAAAAAGCCTATCTCTGAAACAGGAAGTGAGGGCTTAATGAAAGTAGTGGAAGAGGCAAATGAGAAAATCAAAAGCCATAAAATCAGTAACCCAGATGTTAATCAAATGGGAACAACCCTTATTGCATTGGAAGTAGAAAATGACCACTACCACTGGATAAGTGTCGGGGACAGTCCTCTTTATCGTATTTATGACAATAAAATAGAACGTATCAACCAAAATCACTCCATTGCAGGGCTACTTGACTTGCAAGTTAAACAAGGAGAGATAAGCCAAGAAAAAGCACAAGCCGATACAAACAGACACCTCTTAACCTCAGCACTCACAGGTGAAGAGATTTCCATGATTGATAGGTCGGAGAGGTTTAAAATTGTTCCTAATGAGATACTACTCTTAGCCAGTGATGGTGTAGAGACACTCAGCGAACAAGAGATTTTAGAGCTGGTTTGTAACAACAAGAAGAGTCCAAAAGAGAAAGTTCAACAACTATTGAGACGTATCGAAAAAAAGGGTAAAGCTCATCAAGACAATGCCACGGTAGTTATGCTCTCTTTCTCTTCTGAAAGTAAAAGAAAAAACCCACTCACAGAGTGGATAAAAAGGATAATAAAATGAAAAAAATAGTCATAATTTTAATAATGTTCTCATTGGTTTTAAGTGCCAAAAATATTATTACCGAAGCGTCAAAAAGTGTGGTACGCATCGTTATTGATGAAGGAAATAAAGGTTTTTATATGGGTACAGCTTTTGCCATCAACAATGACGGCTACTACATTACCAACTTTCATGTTATTGAGGAAGCAGTCAAAGGACAATACAAGGCAGTTGCTGTAAAGAGTATGGTTCCAACAAAAGAGTTGTATGATGTAGAAATCATATGGTACTCTCAAAACAAAGATTTAGCTGTCTTAAAAATAGATGACCTAAACTTTCCTCCTCTAACCTTTTCAGACAACAGTTTAATCGAAGGAGCCGTCAAAGTCAATGCCATCGGATTTCCAGGCAGTGCAGACCGAGGAGACTACAACTCGAAACACTTTACCGACCCTAAAATATCGGGTGGAGAGATTGCCACAACTCCTTTTAAAACCAAGTTAACCCAACAGGCAACAGCAGAGACCTATCTGGTGCAACATGATGCAGCCATCAACGGAGGGAACAGTGGTGGTCCTTTGGTAAACCAATGTGGAGAAGTGGTGGGGGTCAATGTTCAAAAATCATCAGCAGATATTCAAGGTATCTACTATGCCATTTCCATCAATGAGGTCAAAGAGATTCTTAAAGAACGGAATATCTCCTTTAAAGAAAACTTAGAAGTTTGTAGTTTGAAAAAAAGCATGACTAAAATCTTTTTAACAGGAGGTTCTCTTCTTGCCCTACTCTTACTTTGGATGGGATTCAAAATTCATAAAAACTCCAAAAATGCCAAACCAAGTAACTCATTTATGATGAAAAAAGTAAGTGAATATATGAAAATAAAAGAGAGTGAAAAAGAGAAAACAAAAATCCTAAAAGCCAACACCATTGCTCTGCCCAACATCACACTAAAAGAGAAGCAAGCACTCTCCTTAGGTCGAGCCAAAAGTAACGATATTCAGATTGAAAACAGTTTTATCTCAGCTGAACACCTGAAGCTATACTATCAAAATGAAAAAGTAGAAGTAGAAGATTTGGGTTCAACCAATGGAAGCTATATCAATGGTAATAAATTGGAAGCCAACCAAACCTATACTTTACAGCCCAATGAGAAGCTTATTTTAGGGAGTGAAGAGGTTGTCTACTACTTGGAGGGTTAAACAACATAGCCCAATCCAATAAATCTAATTTCAGGTTTTTAAAGCCCACAAAGCAACTCAGTAAAAGGGTTGTTTTACAAACGTGCGTACCTGAATATAAAAAATATTTATGCTATAATCTAAGCCATAGAGCAAAGGAGTTACCATGTCACTAGCCGTACTTATTTGGTTTGCTCTTCCTATTGGCATCTACACCATCATGTTTGAGTTAAAATCTAAGAAAAAATACAATGCACTCTTTGAAGAGTTCTATCAGAAGACCACCAACAACAGTAAACTCTCCCAAGAGGAGAAACATCAACTCATGTTACAACTCTTAGAACGTAATGGGTATGAAGTAGTCGAAGAGCAAGAGCATAGAGTGGTTGGAGAGAAAAAGATTCTGAGTCTAGGCTGGATTATTTTAGGAATTGGCTTACTCTATATCGGTCTTCTTTTTTATCTTCTCTATTACTACTTTATTCAGAAACCTCATCGTTTGGTGTATGAGGTTTAACTTTTAACAACTCACTCATCCCCTCTCACAACATAAAAAACTCCCTCAACCACCTTCGCCATCTTCTCATAGTCTAAACGCTCAGGAGTGTCTTTGGTAGTATGATAGGTGTTAGAACGGTAAAAGGCTGTATCGGTTATCATCAGAGCTGGATAGTCAAACTTCCAGTAGTTTCGATGGTCAGAAAAATCAACCCCCTCTATAAACGAAGGAGCATTAATGGAGTAGACAGGTAAATCAGAACTCTTTTTCAGTACATCTTTCACCTCTCGCACACTGAAGATGTTACTCAAATTACTCACTACAGCGATGTAGTTTGCCACCGTTGGGTAGTACCAATCCATCAGAGGAATCGGATAATGCTGAGAGTTGGGTTCATCACTAAAAGAGCCTATCACCTCCATGACCAGAGCCAACCTTACCTTAACCCCCTGCTCTTTCAACCGTTTCGCATGAATAAAACTGCCCATCATCTCCGTAGCAAAAGCAGGTGGCTCCTCTAGGGTATAGGCGACCAGTTCGGTATTGCACTGAGGTCGATGTGACTTCAGCAGACGTGCCAACTCCAAAAGCCCAGCCACAGCAGAGGTGTTGTCATTGGCTCCCGTGTAGCCTCGATAGGTGTCATAGTGGGCTCCCACCACCATCAACTCTGCATCACAAGATTCCCGTCCCTTAAAGGTTGCGATGACATTTTTATACTCATACTCTTCATCAGGCAGTAAACCATTAAGGGTATAGGTCTGATAATGCACTTCATCAGCATAAAGAGCCAATTCATCATGCAGATACCCAGCCATTGCATTTAGAACCTCGATGTTCTCATAGCTTCTATCATCGAACTTCTTGACCATGGTGTAGAGCTGTTTTTTTAGGTTCTCTGCTTTAACGTACTTCGCTTGACCCTTTGGGTGTTGGGGTTCAAAAGTGGGCTGAACCACCACAAACCAAAGACTTAAAACAAAAATAAACAGAGCCACTATGGTGGTTATGCTATCTTTTTTGAAACTCCATTGCATTATATTTTACCTCTTTTACTAATATTTTTTAGTTTTTTGTGTTAAAGTATATTGTACATAAATTCTCAAACGATTGGATAAAAGATGACAAAAACAAAAGAACTACTTACGCTATCACTGCTTCTACTTATGACAGGGTGTATGCCCTCTGCTATTAAATTGGTAGATGAACATGGCAACCCCGTTTCAGGTGCTTTGGTTGTGACGGAACAACCTGCATACATTATGCAACCGTGGAAACTTGATGCTCATTTTAGTGATGCAAGAGGGAAAGCAGAGATTGCAACAACTAGGGGTTCTGTTTTTTCTAAATCCTATCATCCTCTTATTAATGCTCCGTTGAAAGAGGTTACAACACTTTACAAAGTAGACAAAGAGACCTTAAATGTCAAGCAGAAGAGTTTCTTTGTGCCTTATGAAGTGGGTAAAAAAGTCTATACCGTTCCACTCTCTGTCTGTCAAAATGTTCAGGTAAAACTCATACCTCATAGTTCTCAATTTGTTGTCTCTTCCCAAGGCAACACCCTTATTGAGAGTCAAGGCTTCTACTTTAAAAAAGGCGAAATGGGTAAAAGGGTCTCGTCACTTACCTCTACCTATCCTACGCTCTCTTTTTATTGTCAAAGCCCCAAAGGGTTTAGTAAGGTTGGGTTAAAATTGAACACCATTACACACTACCCTGTAGCCAAATGGAGTGTAGACATAAAAGAGATAAAAGATGTTTCTCTAAGCACCATCATTAAACCAAAAGTAAGAACAGCTGGGAAAGATAGCTTTTACATGATAAGAGAACTTACCCCAAACAGTAAACTAAAAGTCTCTACTTCTCCAAATATAAAAGAGCG
Source organism: Lepetodrilus galriftensis (assembly GCA_032361785.1). NCBI lineage: Eukaryota > Metazoa > Mollusca > Gastropoda > Lepetellida > Lepetodrilidae > Lepetodrilus > Lepetodrilus galriftensis. The sequence goes on from JAUTBZ010130093.1 coordinate 11,720, forward strand.
ACTAAAAGGATTCAACGATAAAATTGTAGGAGGAAACATCTACACCCAAGAGCTTTTTGACTATGTGATAGAGGCTGATGCCTTGTCAAAGGAGTAAGATGAAAACCATTCACATAGCCTCCCTACCCGAACCAACCGATGCACACATCCTCCGTGGTCTGTTAGAAACATCGGGCATCAATGCCTCTCTTTTTGGGGAGTATGGTGACCCTTTTATAGAGGTTTATATTCCCATAGAACAGAAGGAAGAGGCTCTTAAAGTTGTTGAAAAGTTTTATGCCAACTATAGTGAAAAAAGTAAAGACCCCCAAAACAGTTCTCCTCAAAAGAGCTGTTTTTCTCCTCACAAAAAGTATGTTATCTCAGCCCTACTTTTTCCTATTTTGGGAATAACTCTTTTCCTCTATATGAATCAAATGGAGGAAAGTAAATATTTTTTCCCCTTTATGTTTTTCTTTGTTCTCCTTATAGCTCCCATCTTAATGATACTGCCCAACCTTACAGCCTGTCCCAAATGTGAACAGAAAATAGGTTGTGGACTCGAAAACTGTTTAGACTGGTTTGGACTCAATAAACTCTCAGGTATTTTCAATAAACATTGTAAAAAGTGTGGGCATGATTTGAGTCGTTGTGATAAGGGAGAAAATTAAATCTTCTCTCTACGAATAGGAGAAAAGAGACCTATCATAAGTGAAATAAGCAACAGACCCAACCAGATAAACTTAGCCCGACGAATGCCAACCATCTGCTTCTCCTGCTGATGTCTCTTTTCAATATACTGAAGCTTCTCTTGTGTTGGTTGATAGAGAACTTCACTTCCATTTTTCAGATAGTTTACAGACTTTTCATACTTCATGTAGTACAACTCTGCATAAAACTTACTCAACTGTTCTCTCTTTTCAGAGGTGAGGTTCTGCTCATTTAAATCTTTTTTTAACTGTTCCAAAGAGACTCGACTCTCTACCGATTGAGAGAAAGCATCTATCTGATACGCCACAAACCAAGAGAAAGAGATAAGCCCAATCCCCATTAAAATACCTAAAAGTGCTGGAAGTGCTTTTTTTAAACTAAAGCCATTACGACGAAGTTCTTTTATGCCTACAATGATAAAACCTGAAATACCTATGGCTAAAAAAACATCTCTTAAAAGTCGAAGCAACCACTCTTGAACTACCATGTTTTCGCTTAGTGAAGCATCTGCATAAAGATAGCTTCGTAGTAACTCAACCAACCAAAACAGTACAAAAGAGAGAGCAAAAACTCTATAGTTATCATACCTTTTCTTCATCATACCCTCTTTCATTTCCAATATTTTTATGCTAGAGTTATATTGTACATAAATTCATAAACCAATTGGATAAAAGATGAAAAAAATAAAAAAACTACTCACCCTCTCACTGCTCCTACTCTTAACAGCCTGTAGCCAAACCAAACCCTCAGCTCAAAAAGATGTTATCTCTTTAAAGTTAAATCAAAAAATTCCTAAATCAGCAATAATTCAAAATAATCAGCTCTATTTTACGACTTCTGGAGCAATGGAACAGATGTATGTTTTTAAAGAAAACAATAATACTTTTGAGGTAATGACAAATAAAAAAGATTGTATTACATTTATTAAATCTACTGATAATATATTTACCTCTCCTTATGGTATAAAAGAGGGCGATACCTTAGCAAAGGTTAAAAAAGTTTCAAAAGAAGAGCCAGAGTATATGCTAGGTTGGGGATATTATGTTCCTCTATCCCACAACTGGTTTGCAGGATTTGGAAACGATAAAAGTATATTGGTTAATGGAAAAGTATCTTTAGATTCAAAGGTTAAACTCCTGTTTAAAAGTATATATCATTCAAAAGGCGACATAGAATAGGAATCTAAATTCCTATTCTATTAAATCTTTATCCCATAGATATTCAATCATTAGAGGAGCCAACTCAGCATCTTTCAGTGTACCATGAAAAATTCTATCAAATCGTTCTTTAGCAAACTCTTCCGACATGAAAGATTTGAGTAACCTTTTATATCTATGTCTCTTTTGAATGGTCAATTCACGCTTCTTTAATGCATAAATCAACTCTTCAATAACACGAGTTATAGTTGGTTCATTTGTAAACCATTTACCTATATTTCGACGTTGGTCGTTTAAAATATATTCTAGGTCATGATAACCTATACCTATATCCGTATTTCTAAACTCGTATAGGATAGTACCCACCGTATCAACAAATAACTCATTATTTCCAGCAGGAATAAATTCATCATCTTGCCAAGTGGTGTGTAACGTATCTTCGAAAAACTCAACCTGTGGTTCAGGTACGACTGCTAGACATTGTTCGAACAATGCCTTGACATTAAAATCTGAAAATACCATTTTTACTTGCTCCCTTTCAACGGATGATTATTCCTATTCCACAGGATATTTTTAACCATATATGAGATATTAGCCCTACTGTCAACTTTCTCTTTAACAAAATATGTTACAGTTGACTCATCAAGCAACGGCGATATCAATGCTCTACATCTAGCACATAGTTCTGATGATGTAGATTTATCTTCAATGATATCCAACAAGAGCCAGAACATCTGATGA
>JAUTBZ010130104.1:0-14307 GCA_032361785.1 Lepetodrilus galriftensis
ATGATAAATATCGTTGATAAACTTTTAGTTGAACTTGAATCTCAGTTAGAAGATAAAGGTATCAAGATAGAAGCAACAATGGAAGCTAAAAAATACTTTGCAAACAAAGGTTTTGATTCACTTCTTGGTGCTAGAGTTATGGGCAGAGTTATCCAAGATGAAGTTAAAACACCATTGACCGATGAAGTTCTGTTTGGAAAACTGCAAAATGGTGGTGTCGTGCATCTTGATATGAAAGATGACAAACTCATCATAGAGTACAACAAAGAGTTGGCTCAGGCTTGATTCCTCAAGTTAACAGATATACACATATATTTCCCAACCCAAGAGATGCCTCAACAGAGGGGCTTGTAGCTTGGGGAGGGGACTTAACCCCAAACCGTGTACTTTCAGCCTATCGTCAAGGTATATTTCCTTGGTATAATGCAGAAGACCCCATCCTCTGGTGGAGTCCAGACCCACGCCTCATACTCTATCCCAAAGATATAAAAATCTCCAAAAGCCTCAAAAGAAACATAAACAAATACGAAGTAAGAGTAGATACAAATTTCAAGGCAGTAGTAGAAAAATGCAGAGATGTAAGAGTCTTGAAAAATGAAGGAACATGGATACTTGAAGAAGTCATAGATGTCTACACACAAATCCACGAGATGGGTTTAGCAAAATCTTTTGAAGTCTATTTTGAAAATGAGTTAGTAGGTGGCTTGTACGGCATAGACTTAGGAAAGATGTTTTGTGGTGAGAGTATGTTTGCCATAAAAAGTGATGCTTCAAAAACTGCTTTGGTTTATCTAGCCCAATGGTGTATCGAAAATGGTTATGAGATGATAGATTGTCAAGTACCTTCGGAGCATCTTAAGTCTATGGGGGCTGTGGAGATGGGAAGAGATGAGTTTTTAGATAGGTTGGAGAGAGTTTTATTGAGTTAATGAAACTATTTATCTTTATCTTATCTTTTTTTAAATATAATGCATAAAATTTAGATTTATTTAAAATATGGAAACTATCATTGAAGAAGAAACTCTCAAAAATCAAGTACTTAGCTCTTTCACTTTTTAAGCATCCATCTGAATTTAAAATGTTTTTTCAAAGTATGCGTGGTGAAGAGATTTATGAAAATAGAAAGCATATTCGATTAGCAGCAGACTGGTTATTGAAATCTCAAGAAGTAGATAGTGATGATGGTTATTCAAGAGGTTTTTACCTTTATAAGCAGGGTTGGGATAAAAGCTATATAGAAACAACAGGCTATATCATTCCTACGATGCTAGAGGTAGCGGAATATTTAGAAAATGAAGTTTACTTTTATTCAGCACAAAAAGCAGGGGAATGGTTGTTGGAAGTACAAAATTCTTCAGGCTCCTTTAGTGATATAGATAATGATAAAGAATTAGTTTTTGATACAGGACAAGTGCTTTATGGATTAATAGCACTTTATGAAAACCCTAAAATCTCGATTGAAGATAAAGAAAAATATTTAAAAGCTATACAAAGAGCTGCTGCATGGCTTTATAAAGTACAAGATTCTGATGGTAGTTGGTCACAGTATGGTTATCAGTCCATTGGGCATAGCTACTATGCAAGGGTCGCATATATCTTGTATAAAGCAGGTATTGTATGTAAAAATGAGGAGTTTAAGAACTCTGCTGTACAAGCTATAGACTGGACACTTAAGCAACAAAAAGAAAATACTTTTTTTGATAAGCTTTTTTTTGTAGAAGGGCAAGCACCCTTATTGCATACTATGATATATGTGCTTGAAGGTCTTTATGATTATTTTTTACTAACGAATGATAAAAAAGTATGGTCAGCACTGTTAAGAAATGCCAATAAATTAAAAGAGATAAATCTTTCGTTTGATTTACTTTTGTGTTCTCAATATAATGAAAACTTTGAATGTGTCAATAACGAACGATGTATAACAGGGTTAGCGCAATGGTCAAACTTGGCATTTCAACTCTTTGAAAAAACAGGAGATGAGGATTTTTTAGAGTGTGCAAAAAAAACACTTTATTATCTAAAATCTAAACAATTTAAGCGTGATGATACCCTCATGGGAAGTTTACCTGGCTCGGTACCTTTTTGGGGAGAATATGCACCTTTTTCAGCGATTAACTGGGGTGTAAAGTTCTATATAGATGCTATGATGCAATATCGAAGCTATGAAGAAGATTTAATATCTCAGAGCAATAGTTGGATAGGTTCTTGTTTTAAATTTACACCTACTGTAGTCAATGATGCTTTTAGTAAAACAGGTGAAAGATATCAACAATTTTTAAAGAAGTATATCTCTGAAAGTAGGGATGTCTTGGACTTAGGATGTGGAGAGGGGAAGTATATACGATATTTTAATACACTTCTTAAAAGGGATGATATTAAGGGGATTGACCCTTATTTTTATGATAATAAAAATGTAAAAAAAGGTGATGTTTATTCGATAGATTTTAATCACTCTTTTGATTTGATTTATACGATAGAGGTTCTTCAGCATGTTAAGTATATAGATGATGCTTTAAAAAACATATATGCAACTCTTAAAAATGATGGTTATTTGATTATATGTGATAGGAATCCCAAAAGTGTGATAGGATTTTTAAAACCACTTTATGAGTTTCTAGGTAAGTGGATGTATTCTTTCGACAGTGCATTTAATGAAAAATGGTATAGTACAGATAGTTGGAAAACAATGCTCAAAAATAGTGGATATCATATAGAACATATAGAGTCATTTACCAGTAAGACAGGAAAACTAGGCTGGATGAATCGATATCATATAATAGTCGCAAGGAAGTAAAAGTATGAAAAAAGTTTATGTCAGTCTTATAGCAGACTTACTCCATATGGGACATATCAATATATTAAAAGAAGTAAGTAAACTAGGAAAAGTTACAGTTGAACGCTTAACACTCAAAGCTTGTAGAAAATTAAACCATATACCCTATCTTAATTTTGAGAAACGAAAAGAGGTTTTTGTATTTCTTAGTATGGTTACAGATGTTATAGCACAAGATACCGTAAGTTATAAAAAGAAATTAGAAGTGTTAAAACTTGATGTATTAAAACAAGCGATTATAAAAGTAAAAGAAGAGGGAATTGAAAAGTATTATGAAAGATATCGTAAATATTGGCAAATATTGGTTGGTTTTCTAAGAGAACGCAATGTAAAATATCTTGTAGAAGATAAATACTACTTAAAGATAATCACTTTTATTTTCATACTTAATGGAGTTAACTTCAATAATATGCATGATTACTTTTTTGAGAGAAATTTCACTATATACCCCAGAAAAGTTGCTGATTTTGATACTTGTAGCGTGGCAAATATAGGAGAGATAGATAGTCGCGATATGGAAGAGCTTGTAACTTTTTTAAAAAGGTATTTGGATGCTTGACAAACCAAAAAGAAAAAAATTTCGTCAAGAAGATCTGATAGCAAGTCATATCCATCGCCCTTTGGCGTTAGAGATAGTGCGTCTCTTGTGGAATACGAATGTCACCGCAAATCAGATTACTCTTTTTAGAGTTGTCTTAAATGTTATCTCATTAATCTTTTTTGCCCAAGGAACACTTTTTGGGTTTGTTGCTGGTTTTATATTTTTTCAAGTACACGAAGTGTTAGATACAGTTGATGGTATGTACTCAAGATATAAAAATCAAACTAGTAAAATAGGGGCTTATTTGGAGTATTTTTTTGATGATTTGTTCTCTACTGCAAATGGTCTTTTTGGTTTAGCTATCGCATATGGGGCGTACAATGCTACGGGAGATTTTATCTATATATGGTTATTTATAGCTATTACGATAGCGCATAGTTTAAGTATGGCTTATGTAATCCATTTTGAAAAAGAGAAAATATGTCAAGATAGTAGTTTACATAATATCGACCATGATAGTGAAGCGTATCCTGCGTTGTTTGGTGTGGGGCTTAAAAAAGGATTTAGAAACCTTATATTTACCATAGTTGTTTGGAAAAATGAGCTTCTTTTGTGGGGGGCTTTGTTTTTCTTTTGGGGGAAATCACATGGGGTGGATTTGATTTTTTGGGCTCTTTTAGCACATGTTCTTATCTTCAATGCTTTTTGGGTAAGACGGGCTTATAGTGGGTATGTAAAGGCGTTAAAAATGGATAAAAAATTTAAAAAGTGAACTTAGGATAGAAAGGAAAAATATGAAATTTATTTTTGATTTAGATGGTACAATTACAGCAAAAGAAACATTACCTCTTATTGCAGATTATTTTAATATTGAAGATGAAATTAATCAATTAACAACAAAGACTTTAGCTGGAGATATTCCATTTATAGAAAGTTTTATTAAGCGTGTACATATATTAGGAAAGTTACCAGTTTCTGAAATAAATAATCTTTTAGCTTCTGTGGAATTGTTAGAAGATGTTGTATCATTTATTCAGGAAAACCATAATGATTGTATTATCACGACAGGAAACTTTAACGGCTGGATTGAAAGTTTAGCTCAGAGAATTGGTTGTGAATATTTTTCTTCTGATGGTATTGTCAAAGATGATAAGATTGTTAAATTAACTCATATATTAAAAAAAGAGACTGTTGTACAAAAATTTAAGCTTGAAGGTGAAAAGGTTATTTTTATTGGAGATAGCAACAATGATGTGGAGGCTATGAGAGAAGCTGATATTTCTATCGCTTGTGGAATAGTACATAATCCAGCAAAAGCTGTGTTTTCTATTGCAGATTATTTGATATATAGTGAAAAATCTTTATGTCGTTTATTGAATCAAATAAAACAGGAACAGAGTGGTAAATCTATAGTTTTAAGTTGTGCTGGTATAGGTTCAAGACTAGGCCTTGGTCAAACAAAAGCATTGATAAAATTTAATACTAAACCACTAATACATTATTTGTTAGATAGTTTTTTAACTATTGAAGATGTTAGAATTGTTATCGGCTTTCAAGCTGATGAAGTTGTTAAAGTAGTACTTCAAAAAAATAGTGATGTGATTTTTGTCTATAATCATGATTATTTTTATACAAAAACTGGTACGAGTTATTATCTAGGTGCTAAACATGCAAATGAATATGTTATAGCTTGGGATGGTGATTTGTTAGTTCATCCTGATGATGTTCAAAAGTGTTTGGATTTTGATGGTGAATTTGTAGGATGTAGCCAAACAATTACTGATGATGCTGTTTTGGTTCAACTGAATGATAGAAATGAAGTAATATCTTTTTCTCGAGAAAAGGGTGAGTATGAATGGTCAGGTCCAGCATCACTTAAAAAAGAACATATTAAGTATGTGTCAGGGCATGTTTACACACAGATAGAAGAGTATCTTCCTATGAGTTCACTAATTATTAGAGCCCAAGATATAGATACATATGAAGATTATAAAAGGGCAGAAAAGTTTATGGAAAGTTGGAGTAAAGGTAATAATAAAATTGATGATTATTATTCAAATATGGCAAAAAAGATTACAAAGCCAGAAGAAACTCGAAATAAAGCAAAAGATTTTTCCAAATATGATATTTCTTTTATGAAACAATTTGCAGGAAAAGAAAAAAACCTTTTAGACTTAGGTAGTGGAACAGGACTTTTAATTAATAATTTGAAACAAGATTTTAAAACAATTACAGCTGTAGAAAAATATCCAAATTTTTCAAAGTTTATTGATAAGTCACAGAATATAACAGTAATAAATGATGATTTGTTAGATTTAAAAATAGATAAGACTTTTGATGTCATATCTATTTTTGGAGTAATGAATTTTTTTAGTTATTTAGAAGCTAAAAAGATTTATACAAATATTAAATTATTTTTAAATGATGATAGTATATTTATAATAAAACATCAAATGGGAGTTAGTGAAGATGTTGTTGTCGATGGGTATTCTGAAGAGTTAAAAACAAATTATTATTCAGAGTATCGTTATGTTAAAAAAGAGATAGAGTTGTTGGAAGAAATTGGTTTTGATGTTATCGAAAAAGTGGATATTTATCCAGATGAATATAACCGTTGGAACAATACTCATTTTTATGCATTGGTGTGTAAGAAACAAAAATGATAAAAACTTTTTTTAAAGATATAGAAACACATAGCAATAAAACTAGTAAATATGGTGAGATGGTTTATAGTAGTGAGATTGGTAAAAATTGGGTAGTTGATTTTAATGTAAAAAAAGCTGAAGAGGCAATAATATCAATTTTTCATGTTTTTAAATCATTAGATGTAGAGTTTTTTGTGGTTTATGGAACAGCATTGGGAGTATATAGAGAAAAAGGTTTTTTAGAACATGATTGTGATATAGATCTTGGAGTTTTTCTTAAAGATAAAGATATATTTATAGAAGACATTCAGGTACTTGTTGAAGAATATAAATTTGAAGTATATAAGATTAATATTCTTGAAGAGAGTCTTGCTATCGTTAGAGATAATATTGCAGTAGAATTTGGTCTTTTTTCAAAAAAAGGAGAATATTATAATTATGACAATGAAAAAGTTTATAATATTCCTTCTAAACACTTAGATAATTTAGACTGTATTAATTTTTTAGGATTAGATTTTTTGATACTATATGATATTGAGGGCTATTTAGAATATCAATATGGTAAAGATTGGAATATAGTTATAACTGATTTTTACAATCCGTATAAACGGTATATTGAGAGACCAATTAGTAGAAAATTATCATTTATTATGCCAAATACATATGCTCATAAAATAGCTTCATTTGTAGCTAGAGTTATCCAACAGAGTTATTATGTAATAAGACGAAGATAGATGCTTAAATTTTCTATTTTATTAAATTCATCTATTACTATGATTGTGATGATTCTTAATTTTGCGATGAAAATATATTTAGCAAAACATTTTTCCCAATTAAACTTAGTAATTTATTACACGATATTTGATATGTTTGCATTGATTACAAGAGTTTTTATCGGCTATAAAGATGCTTTAACTACGATGTATTATAATCATATGCATAAGATTCGGATGTTAAAACTCTTTACTACTTTATTTTTTTATGTTATTACATTTATTGCTTTAGTTGTAGTCCCTTTTGGAACTTTATATTATATTGAACCTAAAATTGGTGAACTTGATTTTTCATTTGTTTGGTTATCTCTTTTGTTTATTATGATGAATATAACATCTTATTTTAGTTATCTATTTTTAATTTCTAAAGAGTATAAGGTAGTATCTGTTTATGATATGCTGAAGTCTGTACTAGTTATTTTAATGATAGTAGTATTATATGTTTTTTTAGATTTTGAAGAATCATATACGACACTGATTTATGCGACTATAGTTGCAAATACTATTCTTTTAGCTTACTTAATTAACAAAAAAAAGAAAGTACTGCCTAAGCTTACTTTTAAACGGATTTTTAGTTTAAAATTACCAAAGTTTCAAGATAGTACACAAAAAGAGTTTATTTATTTAACTGTTATGGCGAGCAGTAATTATTTTCTTTATGGATTATTGTTATTTGCACCTGTATTTGTGATGGTACACTTACAAAAAATGGATGAATTAGCTAATTTTCAAGTGGTTGCCCGTAGTATTTATTTTGCTTTTATTGCAATATTCTCATGGCCACTAGGTCGATTTATGTTTCCTGAGTTGTCATCATTGATAGCACAAAAAAAGAATATTGAGATTAAAAACCTACGGATAAAATTTATAAAAGTATTAGTAGCTTTTAGTGCTATATTTATTTTTACTATATGGAGTACATCAGAGATTATGATAGAAATCTTATTTCCAAAAGAATATCACAATAGCTATAAAATCTTAAATATATTAGTATTTGCATTACCATTTACCATGTATACAAACTTTTCTACTTCAATTATTAAAGCCACAGGTAAGTATCGTTTATCACTTATAATTACATTAATTGGTCTAATTGGTTTTTTAGGGTCATTTAGTATTTTAACTTTTATAAATATTCAATATTCTTCTATTTATGCATTTGTATTAAGTATGATAGTAATCTTTTTATGTTCGTTGTATTTTGAAAATAAATATTTTGTATCAGATGGTAAAGTATGAAACTTTGGTTTATAACACGCTCATTTTATCCACAGCAAAAAACAGGTGGTGCTTTGATACGCTTAGCACAAGTTGAAAATCTTAAAAAACTTGGTTGGGATATCACCGTAGTGATGCCAAACTATCATGATAAAAAACTGCTTGTTAAAAATGGTATCGTTGAAGTACCATTTCCTCATATTCAAAAGTTAGCTTCATTACTTGAAAAGGTTGGGGTGTATGAGGATTATTTAGACCGTTGGGTTAATGCTTCATTTAATTACTTAAAAGACAAAGTAACAAAAGATGATATTATCTTTGCAACATCGGGAGGTGATTTGGCTTCTGTAAAACTAGGTTCATTGTTGCAAAAACAGAATGGCTGTAAATTTGTAGTCAATTTTCATGACCCCATCGTCTACACTATGGTCAACGGTCTCAAAGTAGATAAAAAACCACATATTTCCCGTGAAAAAACGGAGAAAAAGTATATCTCGAATGCTAACTTAATCATCACCTCTTCACGCTCTTTTCAAGAGGCACTAAGTACTAAGTACCCAACTTTAAGAGACAAGATTGTTAATAACTACTTTGGCTACATGAAAGAGATAGCTATATCAGATGTAGATAAAAAGCCATCTTCAAAATTACGCATCGCTTATAGTGGTAGTATGCGTGGTGTACAAAAGCCAGAACTTTTGTATGAGGCTTTTAAACGCTTAGAGAGAAAAGAGGAGATTGAACTCTATTTTATAGGGGACGCTTCTAGTTATGCTCCTGTTAAAAATCTCCAAGGGGTGAAACATATCCCGTTTATGGAACATGAAGCATTTTTAAGATTTATGAAAGAGGAGATTGATGTGGGGTTTGTCAGTCTTGCTAGTGATTATCTGGGTGTTTGTGTTCCTTCTAAAATATATGAGTATATAAATCTAGGGCTACCAATATTAGGAGCATTGCCTAAAGGTGATGGTATGGATATGATCAATAGTCTTGAATTTGGGAAAGCAGTCTATTTTGATGATACAGATGCTTTGAGTAAAGCTATAGAAGGATTTTTAGATACTACTTTTTTAACGCAGTGTAAAGAAAAAATTCTTGAAGATAGAGCAGGGTGGAGTATGCAAAACCAGATAAAAGAGGTGGATAGTTTGTTAAGGAATCTCATATGAAAATAGCGTACATAAATCTTGTCTATTCTAAAGGCAATATGCTAGGTGTAGAGAAAAAACTACTACAAGAGGCACCTTTTTTTGAAAAACAAGGTATCGATGTTTACTTTCTTAATCGCCACCGAGATGGGTATGGTGAGCATGTATCTTTTAAAAAGATGGATGACTATCATGATAGTCATTTTTTTGAGTTGTATTTGCGTGCTTTTACCTTTAAAGTGATAGAAAAATGTGTGAATATAGATAGTTATGATGTGATATATCTACGCTATCCTTTGATGGACTTATCGGCGTTATCTTTTGCTAAACGATATGGGTATAAAACGATTACTCAGCATCATGGTAAAGAACTTGAAGAGATAACACGTTATAAGATAGCACTTCCTTTTAAAATATTCCAATACTTAAGTGAGCGTTTTATTGCACCATATTTTTTTAAGCGTATTAAAGGTTTAACGGCTATTTCTGATGATATGGTTATTTATGAGAAAAAACGATTAAATTTTACAAATAGTGCGATACGCTTTTCAAATGGTATAGATACTGATACATTTACTCCCCATAACCCACCTCCGATAGAAGATAAATTTACACTTATAATGATGGCATCTTCCTACGCTCCTTGGCATGGTTTAGATAGATTGTTAAAGAGTTTAGCTCTTTATAAAGGTTCTATTATTATAGAGTTTATTATCGTGGGACAGTTAGGGAAAGAGTATAATGAATTATTAGATGTATGTAAAGATAACACTAGTGTTCAAGTTCTTCTTTTAGGCAAGTTGTATGGTGAAGCATTAGATAATGTATTTTCTAAATCTCATATGGCATGTGACTCTTTGGGGATGTTTCACTTAGATATGAAAGAATCATCAACCCTAAAGTCTAAAGAGTATATTGCTCGAGGGATACCTTTTTTATATTCGGCACCTGATAAGGATTTGGTAGATGTTATGCCTTATTTGTATGATGTAAAAAATGAAGATAGTTTGATAGATTTAGATAAAATATTAAAATTTTATAAGAAACTAGATATAGTTCATGTTCAAAAAGAGATGAAAAAGACTACTGAAAAGACCTTATCTTGGGATAAAAAAATTAAAAATTTAAAAGAGAGTATGTTTTGTTAAAAATTAAAAATATATTTAATATAGAAGAGAATGATGCGAGTATCAAAACTTTACTTATAATACTGGGGATAGCTTACATCTTTTCTATTATGGTTCGTCTCATATGGGTTTATCAGTTCCAAGGTGAGCCATCATTTTTCTGGAACGATCAACTGATGATAAATACTAACGATGGTTACTGGTTTGCTGAGGGTGCTAGAGATATTTTATCTGGACATCATGAGGCTCATGATTTATCACCTATCAATACAGCGGCATCGGTAGTGACTGCTTTTTTTGCTAAAGTCTTACCTGTAAGTTTTGAAACTCTTATCCTCTATATGCCATCTTTTTTAGGCTCTTTGTTGGTTGTTCCAGTTATCTTGATAGCTAGGATTTTTAAGCTTACCTATGTTGGGTTTGTTGCTGCTCTTTTGGCAGGGATTACTTGGAGTTACTATAACCGTACGATGACTGGTTACTATGATACAGACATGTTAAATATCGTCTTGCCTACTTTTGTTTTATGGTCTATCATGTTCAATGTCGATAAAAAGAAAAACCGTTATCTTCCTATCATTGCTGTTTTTATGATGCTTTACAGTTGGTGGTATCCTCAGAGTTATTCGCTTCATGTTGCCATGGCTGTGTTGTTGTTGATATATACTTTTGTTTTTGATAGAAAAGATAGCTTTTTTAACTATAAGATACTGCTTGTGATGATGATCAGTATGACGATGATGCCATGGGTGTTAAAGCTTGGTTTGATAGCTGGATTGTTTTTACTTTTTCATTATAAAAAGGAGTTGGTTACACATAAGTTGCTTTATGGGTTACTTGCTTTGTCTTTTGCTTTGTTGTTTTTTACAGGTGGGCTTAACCCTATAGTTACTCATATAAAGGGGTATCTTTTTGGTGGAAGTGTTGTTAGTAGTGATACTTCATTTCATTACTATGGCATACTTAAAACTGTTCGTGAAGCTGGGCATATACCGTTTGAAACTTTTGCAAATCGTATATCTGGGCATACAATAACTTTTATACTCTCTACTGTAGGTTATCTGTTGTTTGCTATCCGTTATCCTCTCATGTGGTTAGCTCTTCCTATGATAGGGCTTGGGTTTATAGCACTCAAAGGTGGGCTAAGGTTTACCGTGTATGCTGTGCCTATCAATGCACTTGGTATCGCATTTTTGATGATGTGGATAGCTTCGTATATCAAAGATAAAAGAGCTTCTATTGCTTTTGTGGTTCTTATGACAGTTTTAGCACTGGTGCCAAATATAAACCATATCTTAGGTTATAAAGTTCCAACGGTTTTTAACAAAGATGAAGTTGCTGTTCTTGATAAGTTAAAGACCATAGCTGATAGAGAAGATTATGTTCTTACTTGGTGGGATTATGGTTATCCTATCAGGTACTATAGTGATGTTAAAACTTTGATAGATGGTGGTAAACATGCAGGAGATGTTAACTTTCCTGTGAGTTTTGCACTAGGGGCTTCACAAGTTGCTGGGGCAAACATGGCTAGGCTTGATACAGAGTATACTGAAATTGCTTATGATAAAAACCTTACTGGGGATTATCTAGGTTTGATGATGAAAGATTATAACTTTACTGATCCAGAAGACTTTTTGACAGCACTTGAAGATGATGAGTTTAAACTACCTGCTAAAACTAGAGATGTTTACTTTTATCTACCTTACAAGATGATGGGGATATTTCCAACTGTTTTGATGTTTGAAAATATTAACCTAAAAGATGGAAGTTCAAAACAAAGTCCATTTTTCTACCATGCCACTTACTTTAAAGATAGCAAAGATACTTTGTTTTTAGGCAATGGAATCTCTATGGATAAAAAGAGTGCAACTTTGCAACTAGGACAGCAAAAAGTACAAGCTAAGAGATTTATAACCGTAGGCTATGACAAACAAGGCAAACTCAATAAAAATGAACAGATAATCAACCAAAACTCAAATATATCTATCATCTTTATGCAAAGCTACAATGCCTTTTTAATTCTTGATGAAAAGATGTTTAACTCAACGTATATCCAGCTATTTGTACTAGAAAACTATGATAAAAATCTTTTTGAACCTTCTATCATGACACCTTATGCAAAAGTCTATAAACTAAAGAAGTAAGTGTGACCATAGGCTTTTTATCACATCTTGACTTGAACTTGTATCTTTTTAGGTTACCGATGATGAGGGAACTTGTAAAAAGAGGGCATAAAGTTTATGCTATCTGTCCTTGTGGTGAGTATAGTTCAAAGTTTAGTTTTGATGGGGTTATACATGTTGATTATGAGATACAAAGAGAGAGTTTAAATCCTTTTAAAGAGAGGGTGTTTATTGACAATATTTATAAAGCTATAAAGCCTTTAAACTTGGACATCTTACACACCTTTACAGCAAAACCAAACATCTATGGAACATTTGCAGCAACTCGTGCAAATGTTCCAGTTATCTTAAACTTAGTGGAGGGGTTAGGCTCTTTTTATGTGGAGAATTCTTTTAAAAATAGGCTTGTTCGTTTTATGATAGAAAAACTTTATAAAAGAGCATTTCAATTTTCTCAAAAGGCTGTGTTTGTAAACTCTGATGACCCTGAGTATATGGTAAAAAAAGGTATCATTGAAAAAGCTAAAGTAAAAATTATCAAAAGTGTAGGTATAGATACTGAGGAGTTTTCTATGTCAAAAGTAGCTGATGTATCTTTGTTGAAAAAAACTTTAGGCTTAAAAGATGAGATAGTTGTCTTGATGGTAGCTCGTGCTATCTGGCATAAAGGAGTTAGAGAGTTTTATGAGGTAGCTTCAAGTTTTAAGGGTAAACAAGTTAAGTTTATCTTAGTTGGTGACATAGACAAAGGAAATCATTCTAGTGCTTCAAAAGAGTTTCTACAAAATGGTGATGTTTTGTGGCTTGGTCATCGTGATGATATAAAAGAGTTGACGGCTCTTTGTGATATATATGTACTTCCAAGTTATCGTGAGGGAGTGCCACGAACACTTCTTGAAGCAGCTTCTATGGCAAAGTCTATCGTGACAACAGATACTGTAGGGTGTCGAGAAGTTGTGGATGATGGTGTAAATGGTTTTTTAGTACCTGTGAAAGATACAAAGGTTTTGTTTGAAAAGATAGATTTATTGGTAAAAAATGCTCCATTAAGAGAAGAGATGGGAAAAAAAGCAAGAGAAAAAGCAGTGCAAGAGTTTGATATAAAAAATATCGTTTCCCAATACATGGAACTTTATGGGGAGTATGCAGATGTATAAAATATTTGTAAAACCCTTGTTTGATAGAGTAGGGGCTTTTGTTTTGATGTTACTGTTTTTGCCTCTTTCAATATTTGTAGCCATAGTTATCTATCTATCCATGGGAACTCCAATCGTTTTTTCACAACTTCGACCAGGACTTGATGGGAAATTGTTTAAGATATATAAGTTTAGAACCATGAGTGATGAAAGAGGTGTTGATGGTGAACTTTTACCAGATGAGATAAGAATGAAAGGAGTTGGAAAGTTGATACGAAAGTTAAGCTTAGATGAACTTCCTCAACTTTTTAATGTTCTAAAAGGAGATATGAGTTTTATCGGCCCTCGTCCACTTTTGCCTGAGTATCTAAAACTTTACAATCAAACACAAAAAAAAAGACATGATGTAAAACCAGGTATCACAGGCTGGGCTCAAGTCAATGGGAGAAATGCTATCTCATGGGAGAAAAAGTTTGAGTTAGATGTTTGGTATGTGGAACATATAGGGTTTATGACAGATATGAAGATAGTATATAAAACTATATTTAAAATTTTTGGTGATAAAGATGTTTCTTCACAGAGCCATGTCACAATGGAGAAGTTTGATGGCACAAACTAAGTTAGCTGTTTATGGGGCAAGTGGACATGGCAAAGTTGTAGCACAGATTGCTCTCTCTCTTGGTTATGATGAAATTATCTTTATAGATGATGGAGCAAACAGCTACCTTTGCTTTGATGATTTTCTGCTAAAATATGAAAA
>JAUTBZ010130115.1:0-14306 GCA_032361785.1 Lepetodrilus galriftensis
ATAAAAAAATACCTTACAAAGTAGATTTATAGGAGCAAGAGTGTTGTTCGTGAAACATCAAAAAACGTGGAAAAAGTTCTGCGAGTGCGGTCTGGTGTTGAATTTCCTAGCACCCGATTTAGTTCTTTCTCATCTGGCAAACCAAGAGACCGTGGTATGGTGACGCCCAAATCCTCTTGAACTTGGCCAGAAGAACGCAAATGAGGAACGCTTTGTGGGGCTTCATTAATCACAGGAAGTCCCCCTAAAGCACCGCCCATTTCTCTTGCACCTGAGTAACGTTGGTCTACACTCTTAGAGACCGCTCGTTTCACCACACCGTAGAACTCAGAATCGATAACTTCGGTAGGCAAATTAATCGGCTTATAAGAAGCCTGAAACATTATTGTGTCGTAGACGGACTCGATCTGTACCACTTTTTTTCCTGTGATCATCTCAGCAATGATGAGTCCCATCGCATAAAGATCGGCTCGTGGTCCTACGTTCTTTTTATGAACAAGTTCAGGCGCCATATACGCCGGTGTTCCCACTAAAGTGCCTGCATTGGTAATCTCGCCGGATTGACCTTCGGCAAGCGCTTTCGCGAAACCAAAGTCCAACACTTTTACATGACCCTTTTTATTATCTTTAACCAAAAATATATTTGCTGGTTTAAGATCTCTATGAATGACCCCATTTTCATGAGCTTTATTTAACGCGGATAGGGTCTCAAGGGCGATACGGCGAATGAGTTTTGATTTCAGCGGACCATGAGTTTTTAATAAGGTTCTGAGATCTGTACCTTTGAGGTATTCCATCGCCATATAAGGAAGGCCAGAATTGGTTTCACCATAATAATAGACCCCAACAATATGTTTATGACGTAAACCGTAAATAAGACGTGCTTCTCTTTCAAAGCGTTTACGGAGTTCCTGTTCATCATGAGGACCAGGACGAAGGACTTTCAAGGCCAGTTTACGATTGCCCACCAAATCGTGTACTTTGTAGACAGATCCAAAGTTACCACTGTCTAGCTCGGCTTCCACACGAAAAGCATCATCTATGATTTCGCCAACGACTGGCATTCGTGACATAGGAAAACCCGAGTAATATTCCTGAAAAGCGCTATATAACGGAAAACACTTGAATTTGCTATGTTATTTTAAAGGTCTTCAAAGCGAACTTCTGTCCCGACATTTTCCAAAATGAGCTCTCCATGATTCATCACTACTTTTCCGTTTATGATCGTCATGATGGGTTTACCCTGAAGGATACTCCCAGCCCAAGGTGACCAAGCACATTTGGTTTTTTGAGTGTGATTTTCGACTAAGATCTCTTCCAAGGTATCTACAACCACAAGATCAGCGAAATACCCTTCTTTAATGACCCCACGATCCACGATTTTGTAAACTTCTGCAGGATGATGAGACAACCAGTTGGCAATCTCCACATAGGTACATCTTGAATGTACAGAGGCATCCAAAAGAAGGGGAAGCATTAACTCGACAGCGGGTACGCCACTTGGAACATCCCAATAACTTCCTGATTTTTCTTCCCATGTATGTGGGGCGTGATCAGTGGCGACCATCTGGATTGCCCCCATTTTTAAACCATGCCACATCGCCTTTACATCCTCAGAATCTCGAACCGGAGGGTTCATTTTTATGAGGTTCCCCAAACGCGGATAGTCTTCAGTTGAAAAGAAGAGGTGATGAGGACAGACCTCGCAAGTAATTTTCGCACCCGATTCTTTAAAGTGTTCAAGATTCTTAATTTCTTGAATCGTTTCGAGTTCAGCTTTGGAAGACAAATGAAGAATATGCAGATGCCGCCCATACTTTGCGGCAAGTAAACCTGCATGACGGATCGCCTCAACCGCACATTCTGTATCCCGAATTTTTGAATGAATGGAAAGATCAGTTGACTCTCGAAATGTTTCGCTTCGTTCTTTGAGACGAGGCTCCCATTCAGCATGAACACAAATCCGTCCCTCATAGGTTGCAAATATTTTTTCGAGATCCTCTTCTTTGTAAACTAAGAGATCGCCGGTGCTACACCCCATAAATATTTTTAATCCGGGGATCCCCTTTGCTTGTTTGGCAATTTCTAGATTTGATGGAGTAGCTCCAAAAAAGAGCCCATAATTACAAACTGAGGTATCTTTTGCGATTTGACGTTTAGATTCAAGGGCTTCGAGATCTGTCGTGGTGGGCCAAGTGTTTGGCATTTCCAAAACGGTAGTCACCCCACCAAAAACGGCAGCACGTGATCCACTTTTGAAATCTTCTTTATAAGTAGGACCAGGTTCTCGAAAATGAACATGGGCATCTATCGCACCAGGGAAAATTATTTTCCCACTCAAATCGATCGCATTTTCACCCTCAATATGGTCAGAAATATTAACAATACGATCGCCAAGAATCGCAATATCTTTTTTTACGGGACCTGTGATTAAAACCACATCAGCATTTTTTAGAATGAGATCGTACATAGAAGGGTTGTACGATTTTGGAAAGCGTTCCGCAACCCAGTCTTTCGGATTAATCGACGTCGACGAAAAGGTGTTTGCGATAATATTTTAGTTCTTCGATAGAGTCTTTGATGTCGTCAAGGGCTCTATGTGCGGCTCCTTTTCCAGGTGCTCTTTTCTTGGGGTACCATCGTTTAGCAAGTTCCTTTATTGAGGAAACATCGACACAACGATAGTGGATATATTGTTCAAGTTCAGGCATTTGCGCAGCCAGGAAACGGCGATCTTGCCATATAGAATTTCCACAAAGCGGTGCTCCATGAATTTTAATATGGCGTTTAATGAAGGCTAGTGTCTTCACTTCAGCTTGACGCATTGTAATAATCGAGGTCTTCATTTTTTGTGTAAGTCCTGATGCGCCGTGGTGCTGTATACACCACTCATCCATTTCTTTTAGATCGGCATCGGACATATGGATAACGATACTGGGGCCGGTATCGACCACATTTAATTCGTCATCAGTAATAATCGTAGCGATTTCGCAAATGAGATGCCTTGAGGGGTCTAATCCCGTCATTTCGAGATCCATCCATACAAGCATGATACTTTCCTTAGTTTGAATAAGCGGATTAGGAGACGAACATTATTATTTCGTCTTTTTAAGTTCCATTAGGATCATTTTAACCACTGCTTTCAGTGTTTCGAACACACCAGGGCCGTCAGGTGCGACGGCACAAGCTTCGAAATCTTGATACTTACTGTCACCATTGAGATCTGCTCTCAACTCTTCAACAGACATAGCGGTAGGAAGATCTCTTTTGTTGTATTGGATCACAAAGGGAATTTTTTCGATATCATATCCATAGGTCTCAAGATTTTCTTTGAGATCATCCATGGAAATAATATTGGCTTCTTTTCTGGCCCGTTGAGAATCGGCGACAAAAATAACTCCATCAGCCCCCTTCATAATCAATTTACGGCTTGCGCTATAAAACAATTGTCCAGGAACAGAATAGAGGTGAAGACGAGTTTTAAACCCACGAATAGCAGGAAGAGCTAGAGGGAGAAAATCGAAAAACAAAGTACGTTCTTGTTTTGTTTCTAAACTAATAAGTTTTCCACGCGCATCGGGTTTGGTACCTGAATAGATGAATTTAATATTAGTTGTTTTTCCACACAAACCTGGACCATAATAAACAATCTTTAGGATGATCTCACGTTGTGCGTAATTGATAAACGACATGCAATTTCCGGTAAAAAGCGTCAGAATCTTTATATCGGATCAATCCGAATGAAAGTTCAATATATTGTGTATAACACGGTTTAAAAACCTGTCACGGAAATTTATCGCTTTGATCATCTATGACATGTTCTTTAAAATTATTTATACGATACTAAACCCTTCGTTGTTGAACGACAACCGAAAAAATACAATGAGTGATCTAAATTTTGTTTTAAACCATTTTGAAAAAAAAATAATACTCCATTTGAGAAATCCGGTTGAGTTTAATTGTTTCACTCAAAAACCTATGATACGATTCTTTATCGTGTGCGGCATTTGCCATCATTCCTCTAAAAGAGTGCATACATGGGTCAAGTTGTCATTTTTGAAGAAGAGCAGAAAGATTTGCTCATCGTTTGTGAACGCCTCGTTCGAGACGCGTTAGCAAAAGCTATCTTTATCGTCGACCGTGACGGTCAGCTCATTACTGAAACTGGTGAAACATCAGGATTAGATACTACTGGGCTAGCCTCGCTCGTTGCCGGGTCTACCGCTGCTACCGGCGGACTCGCCCTTATGCTGGGAGAAGACGAGTTCACCATGCATACGCACCAAGGAGCAAATGCAAGCCTTCACATCTCTCCCATCGGAGAAACTATGATCCTTTTGGTCATCTTTGATGAACGATCAAGCCAAGGACTTGTGGGACTACGTGTGAAAAGAGCACATCTTAAGCTCAACGAAATCCTCGTCAGAGTTAATGATAGAAATGAAAAAGAAGGTACCCAAGCTATGGATATCTTTGGAGAGATCACTGATGACGACATCGACTCTCTTTTCAACGATGCGTTCTAAGCAATCCTTCTAAATTCACTTCGCAATCTTGGGTGTAAAATCAAATCTCGGTGGAAATGAGGTCTGGCGATATACTAAATCGATCTCTCTCATATCTAGATTCTTAGAAAATCCCCTTTGAAAAATATCTGTGGAGTCCATTTTCGACTTAGAGTGCCCCACATAAGATGCACCTGTCACGGTCTTCCAGATCACCCCCTTCAAAACTCCTACAATATGATCTCCTTCGCCAGAAAAAATAGGATCCTTTTCCTTCCAAGTCTGATAAGTCCACGATTTTTGTTTTTTTAGCACCATACGAAAAGTAGGCAGTTCAGAAAAACCGGGATCCATCCATAATTCCGCTTTCTCGAAATCCGAAGATTTCGAGTTCTCATGACGTGTAAGTATGATGCTCACACTCGGAATTGCGCCAGAGAGCAAACGTTTACCCCACCTTACTATAACCCCTTCTTCCCGATTAAGTTTAGAAACGAAAAATATATAGTCGAGTTGCCCTTCAATCTCTGGAGTTGGTTCCAAAAGAACCAAGGTCGATGAAATCGATTTTTGAAGCTGGGGTAATGTGCTTTCATGGCCAAGCATAAGAAGTAAAGCAGACATCATCGACCACACTTTTTCCACCTCTTCTTTTTCGTGAACCTGCCAATAGTCAAAAGCCGAAAAAGCCCTATTACTCATGAAACCCATCCGATCTTTGGGCGTCCACGTTTTTTGCTCCTCTCTAATATCCATATCATCATTGAGGTTGAGCATTGAATGAGTTCGAACCGGTTTCGAAGACCTTGGAGGCGAAATACTTTTGCATCCCACGATCAATCCCAAACACATAAGAAACACAACTTTCATTTTTCTTTACCTTGTTTTATCAAATCCCTTTACACACCTTTTGTACCTTATTTAAAGGAATAAAAAATCGATGCAGTTCATTTTTAGTTGAAAAAAAAATAAAAAAAAACGCCCAAATTGGGCGAGCTTAAAACGAATTGAAATCAACCGTTTGGACAACCTTCGTCTATTTTATTATCGCAATCGTTATCGATTCCATCACAGATTTCAGCAGATCTCCCTTGAGGACAATCTACACAATCCTCATCAATCTCACCGTCACAATCGTTGTCGATTTGATCACAAATTTCATTTTCTTCGATACACATTGGTGGTGTACATCCTTCATCAATTTGGCCATCACAATCGTTGTCTTTGCCATCGCATATTTCTGGCATTATACCGTCAGGACACATGACACAATTTTCATCAATATCACCATCACAATCGTTATCGATATTGTCACAGATTTCGGCCATTGGAACACATCCTCCACAACCCTCATCAATCATACCGTCACAATCATTATCAATATTGTCACAAACTTCTGGAGTCGGCAGACAAGCCGGAGGAGGACAACCTTCGTCGATTTGACCATCACAGTCATTATCTTTGTTGTCGCCACAGATTTCCGGAGTGGGAATACATGACGGTGGTGGAGGACAATTTTCATCAACTTGACCATCACAATCATTGTCGATTCCGTCACAGATTTCTGCAGAAGGGACACAACTTGGTGGAGGACATCCTTCGTCAATCATACCGTCACAATCGTTATCTTTGTTATCACCACAGATTTCAGGAGTTGGAATACAGGCTACAGGGCAGTTTTCGTCGATGTTTCCATCACAATCGTTGTCCTTATTATCGTTACAAATCTCAGCTACAGGAATACAAACTGGGCATCCTTCATCGATTTGTCCGTCGTTATCGTTATCGACTCCATCACCACAAATTTCAGGAGGAACATCACAACCGTTCTCATCAACCTGACCATCGCAATCGTTATCGATATAGTCACAAACTTCGACACCACCTGTACACTGATCGGCACAACCAATGTTGATTTCGACATCACGCTCACTTGGATTAGCTTGTAAATCGTTACAAGCATTACCTTGAATGGTAATGGTATTGTTGTTTCCGTCATAAACCCAACCGTTCGCATTATTCTGAACCAAAGTAGTTCGAGCCGTGGTGGTCGTATTAATGGTTTCTACCCACATTTTATTCAAATCTGCAGGAGGTTGAGCAAGTTGGTAAGTACACGAGATCAAGCTGTTCGTAATATCTTGAACAATTTGGTTCAACGCTGAAGAGTTACTTGCGAAGTAATAGTTGTAATTCTTTGTGGGATTATTGGTTCCACCAGCAACGGCGAATTGTTGCAATGAAGCTGTAGTCGCTCCAGGCATACCCACCACATAAACCGGAACACCCGTTGCAGCCAACTGAGTAATGGCAGTCACGGTTGTAGCCACATCTTGACCTGAACCGGTAGGGTCACCATCCGTGATAAGAATCACGGCTTTTGAACGAGAAGCGTCAAGAGGATCCGCAGAATCTGAGGTCCATTTTCCGTTTCCGTTACGTTGAGTTGGGCTGATACGAATCTCTTCCATTGCGGTCCGAGTTGGAGTTCCGCCTCCTGGACTAGCCGCTCCCCAAGATGCTTTGAGAGTAGCAATACTATGAGAGCCCATATTTAGACGAAGCTTGGCGCCGGTGGAATTCTGGCAATACCCACCTGAACAATCACCATCCCCAATGAATTGGCAATCTGCATTGGTCGTACACGCATTATCAAAATTCGATAAATTGGTGCCTGCACCGGTGAAGGTAGAGACCGCGAAACGTGCTTTATCCCAGTTGTCGTCTGCAATTTTGTCCAATGCGTTAATCGCTGCAGTCCATTTTCCGCCTCCCATAGAACCCGATTCATCGAGCACGATATGGATATTAGGATCGATCGAATCTGCGGTGGCAGTTTGTGCTTCACAAATAGGACCGGATGGAGTGGTTTCACAAGAATCCCCTGTTCCGTCGTTATCGCTATCGTTTTGTAAATAGTTCGCAACCGTCGGACAGTTATCACATGCATCTCCCACGCTATCGTTATCTGCGTCAGCTTGGTTTGCATTAGGAAGAGCAGGACAGTTATCATTGATATCAGGAACGTTATCATTATCTGTATCCGTCATCGGATTATAGGCTCCCTCACATGCATCTCCCTCACCGTCATTATTAGCATCGTTTTGTGAGTAATTCGCAATACCTTGACAATTGTCACATGCATCACCGATGGCATCAGAATCTGCGTCTGCTTGATTCGCGTTGGCTGTATTCACACAATTATCGAGGAAATCCACAATAGTATCGTTATCAGTATCGGTGAAGAAGGCCTCACAAATATCGCCGATTCCGTTATTATCCGCATCCACTTGAGAACCGTTAGCAACGGCTACACAGTTATCACAAGCATCCCCGATAGTATCTCCATCAGTATCTGCTTGATTTGCATTCGAGTTAGCGGGGCAGTTGTCGAGAATATCAATGATTCCGTCGTTATCTGCATCAGCCATGAGGTATTCACATGCATCCCCTACGTTATTTGCGTTTGCATCTGCTTGAGATCCGTTGGCAACTGAAACGCAATTGTCACAAGCGTCACCGATGGTATCTCCATCACTATCAGCTTGATTTGCATTTGAAACCATCGCACAATTATCTACACCATTTCGTACGCCATCTCCATCCACGTCGCCGTTAGGATCTGAAACCCCTTCACAAGCGTCGCCGACATTATTATTATCTGCATCAACTTGATTCCCATTTGCCACGCCTGGGCAGTTATCGCAGGCATCACCGACACGATCCCCGTCGCCATCCTCTTGATTGGGATTGCTGGCGTTGAGGCAATTATCAATATTATTTAAAATACCATCGTTATCAATATCGCCGATAGGATTGAGCACGCCTTCACAAAGGTCGCCCACATTATCGTTATTTGCATCTGTTTGTGCGCCGTTTGCCATCCAAACACAATTATCACAAACATCGCCTACCAAATCGCCATCGCCATCTTCTTGATTGGGATTGGCATTAATTGGGCAATTATCCGCTACATCACGGATGCCATCACCATCGCTATCTTTATTGAGGTCAATCTCACAATCATCACCTTTGCCGTTATTGTCAGCATCGTTTTGATCGAAGTTCGCTACGCCAGGGCAATTATCACAAACATCCCCTATCGAATCTCCATCGACATCTTCTTGATTAGGATTGGCGACACGAAAACAATTGTCGGTGAAATCCAAAATTCCATCACCATCGGTGTCTCGATTAGGATCGGTCGGCAGTTCACAAGAGTCACCAATTCCGTCTCCATCACTATCTTTTTGTTGGTCGTTGGCATCAGCAGGACAATTATCGCAGGCATCACCTACGTTATCACCATCAGCATCCTCTTGATTTGGATTTTGTGTTTCTACACAATTATCAAAGGGATCCCGAACGCCATCTCCATCGGTATCAATCCACAACTCACAAGCGTCACCGATTCCATTTCCATCGTCATCAACTTGATTTTTATTCGCAACATCTATGCAGTTGTCGCAGGCATCACCAATCGAGTCATTATCGCTATCAGATTGATTCTCGTTGGCATCACATTTACAATTGTCGCGACGATTAATAATTCCATCACCATCCGAATCTTCATTCGGATCGCTGAAATCACATTTGGGCCCCATATCAACCTCAACATCGCCGCCAGTGTCTACACCAGTATCGGTTTTGGGGTTGTTGTTTTCGCCAGCATCATCACCCATATCGGTGCTAACATCAGTTAAGACATTGTTTGTATTGTTATTTTCTCCAACCTCGTCTCCACAATCACCACAAGAAGCTAATGCGGCAAGAAGAACGAAAGTTGAAAGATGCTTAAATAAATTTCGCATAAGCGACCTCTGTTTTTAAATCTTTTGGAAGGTTAATCAGCCAACCATAGTCCAGGAAGGAGCGAATCGCAAGCGTTTGATTTCGCAAAGTTTTTGCAAGCCAAAAGCGTCAAAAAGTTGACTCAAAAAAACGGTTTTCTTCAAGAAACGCAACCTTCGTCCTCATGATCCTTGATCGATCTTGATTTCCCGATTATTCTCTTTTTAATCACCTCAGAAGGAATATGCATGGCCTCCAGAAATTGTTCTCATTGTAACGCGATAGTACCCGACGGACATCATTTTTGTGGACGTTGTGGTGGAAGATTTAACGAAGATGGAACCAATTCAAAAAACGAAACTATGTTTTTTGGTGCAATGCAAGCTCCGTGCAGAGCAAAACTCATCCTCATAAAAGGAGAGGGACTTGAAGGATTAAGTTACCACCTCAACGCGACCGAACATGTTGCTGGACGCAAACAGGGAGCGATTCTTTTTCCCGAAGATAAATTTCTGAGCGGTAAACACGCTACATTCCGCTACCGCGATAATCTTCTCTACCTTCATGATGATAGCAGTCATAACGGAACCTTCCTTCGTCTACGTGAACCAACCTTACTCAGTGACGGTGACGAAATCGCTGTCGGTGAACAGATCCTTCGTATCGAATTCCTTGATGTAAAAAAGGAATATCCGATGCGTGAAGAAACCTTGATGTATATTTCTCCTCCCAAAGATTATCTTTTCCGTGTCCTTCAAGTTCTTGAAGGTGGCAAACCCGGCAAAGCCTTCTGTTCTGTGAATAACGACATATTGGTAGGGCGAGAAGGCGCTGACATTGTTTTTCCTGATGACAAACATATTTCCAGAAATCATGTACGATTAACCTTCAAAGATGGACATGTCGTTTGTGAGGATCTTAATTCCAAAAACGGAACTTTCAAACGTATCCAAAGTGAAGAACGCATTCTTCACGGCGATTATGTAGCCTTCGGATCTGAAGTCATGCGTATCGAAATCAACCAATAAACCAACCTTCCGATTTACGATTATTCGGAAAGGTATTGCCCATTTCCTTCCCTACACGTAGAAAATAAGTGCACTAAACTGCTCGGATTTTCTATGAAACTTACCAAACTTGTCTTTCTTACCCTTATTCTATCCATTGCCTCCATTTCTTGCAGCAATGACGGTGATAATAACACCAGTGTCCCGACCATTGATATGGGAAACGATTCCACGGGAGACCCTACATATAAGAATTCAGATTCTGCGGCAGAACTCAACACATCAGCGAGAAAAGCGCTTTGTGCAAAGATTATCGATGAAGTCGGTAATCCAGGCGATACGATCAAATGTGATCCCAATGATATCGTACTTCCTAGTGCTGCTGCGTGTGCGGAGAGTGTAAAAAACTATCCCTCTTGTGCAAAAGTAAAAGATCTTCTCGGCTGTTTGGAAAACCAATATGCCTGCAAACCTACTGGTGACAAATGCAAGTTTCTTGAATTTGATTCTTGTGGAGTTAAAGAAAAAACTGAACTTGCGGATCTCAGCACTGGCGATAAAGAACTTTTATGTGACGATATGCTCAAAAAAGCAGGCGGCAGCGGTAAAACCATCGAATGTGATGAAGGCCTCCCTCTCACTGTTCCCTCCTCCTCTCAATGTGTAGCGCAAATCGAAGAAGGCGAAACTTGCGCCAACGTCGAAACCTTAGAAAAGTGTTATGACGATATCTATTCATGTAAAAAACCTAATAGAGAAAAATGTTGGTTTCTCATTGGCGGCGACACACAATGTGTTCCTCCTTACGAGGGACCCAAACGTACCCCTTCAGCTTTCTTTTCCTTCCCACCCATTCCCGTTTCCTGCGATAAGCCTGGCGCCATTCAACGTATTCCTTTCACCTTCTCATCTACTGACGCTATCCCAATCGTCACTGGTGATATCGTCGGAACACGGACTGTTGTTCCTAACGTCTCAATCGACGCCCAGACGATCACCTTCACCAAACCACGGATCATGAAAGTAAGTAAGACCTCTTGTACGGATCATTCGGATTGTACGAGTGGATTTAAATGTGCCACTGCCGGCGAACAAAAATTTTGTACTCGTCAAACAGGAATCGAATTCGTCCCAGGTAGTGTAAAGCTCGATTACGACCCTGGCGTTTTCGAGGAAAAGAAACAACTTGTGGGCGTGCTCATCGAAAATACTTCCGGTTTAGAAGGACGCCTTCCCACTTCCGTCGCCTCCCTTTATGATGCAGATGGCAAAAAAGATTTACTCACAAATGTGGCTCGTGCCACTGACGCGGCCAACATCAGAAAGCGCGCCATTAAATCCTTCTTCTCCAATCTGGCGAGTGTAGTGGACGCCAAAAATACGCTTATGACAGTGTGGTTTTTCGCGGGAGATGTCCCCGCTCGAGCTCGACCTCTTATTAACGATAAAGATCTACAAGACCATTTCACAAGCGATCTTTCCGTAGGAAGCGCTCTTGTAGAAGCGCTACCCACCACTATTCCGCGACCTTCAAATGTCTATCAATCCATCCTGTCTATGTACGAAAAAGATTTTGGTTTGAAGAAGTATGAAGATCATGAAAAATTTCTCTTCGTCTTTACCGACGGTCCAAACGAAGTTTACGACGCAAAGAATAGCTACAATAAAGTTTTAGATGAATCTCGAAAACTTGGTGTTCACATCTTCATCATTCATCTTGATACGCCGATCGATGCCACAACCATGCGCGATCTTCCCGCATATTATCTTGGCAATCAAAAATGTCAGGACGACGCTAATTGTGGTGCAAGCCCTTGTGGCGGACAGGCTTCCTGTCAAGCTTTCGAACAATGTAGACAAGTTAATGTTTATGGTAAAAAACCTGAAGATGGCGTGACGAAGTCGGCCCAACAATATTGTATACCTACTTACAATACCGATGGCCAACTTGGTCCCATCGACGAGTACGCTGATCTCGGATGTCAAACTAATGGTAACTACCTTTACGTTAGCGACGTAAAAGCCTTGTCTACCTATTGGGCGAGGCTTCCCACCATCGTCAATGGTCAATTCTCGATCCAAGCTGAGTTTTCAGCTTTACAAGACCCTGCCCTAAAAGACGAATATTATCGTTTTAGTTCTATCCTCGTGGGCGGCCTCGGCAATGGAGGTCACTCCCACCGCCTCCAGGCGAAAGATGGATTTCGTCCCGATACAAGACCACTTGTTCGCATCAGCAAATAAGAATTTTCTAAACAGGTTCCAGTAATGTCAAAATTAGGACTCGATCCCAAGCTGGTCTCTGAGGCCCGGAATGCTGCCTCTGAGATCGCAGACTCTCTCGATATTTTCGCCCGCAAACGCTCCACTATCGCCGTTGAACGAACCACTCTTCGCCTGCTTGGAGTGGACGGAGTTGACTCCGAGCAAGTACCGCTCCCCAATGTCGTTATCGACAAACTCGTTGAAGCCAAAGTGATCCAACACGGCGTTAGCGACTTCCTAGCCAGGGCTATTTTTGCCACGGGTCTCGATGTACAAAGCCTTGCTGAAAAAATCGCTAATAACGAAATTAATGTAAATGACTTTACTAATATCGAATGCGATATTCATCACATCGGAAACCAACTTGCCCAACAAAGTTTGGATCATATTCAAAGTATCGTTGATGAAAGAAACCGACGTCTGGAAGCTTCCGAAGAAAGACCCAACCCTCTACATTATGTCATCGTTGCAACGGGAAATATCTATGAAGATGCCGTTCAAGCACGAACCGCTGCACGACAAGGTGCGGACATTGTCGCCGTGATCCGATCGACCGGACAAAGCTTATTGGACTATGTGCCCTACGGACCCACTACAGAAGGTTTTGGTGGAACTTATGCGACACAGGCGAACTTCAAAATTGTTAGAGAAGCCTTAGATGAAGTCGGTGAAGAACTTGGACGTTATATCCGACTCTGCAATTATTGTAGTGGACTTTGTATGCCCGAAATTGCTGCGATGGGGGCACTTGAACGTCTCGATGTGATGCTCAACGATGCTCTTTACGGAATTCTCTTTCGCGATATTAATCCTGAACGAACCTTCATTGATCAATATTTTTCTAGAATGGTTAACGCTTTCGCTGGCGTCATCATCAACACTGGAGAGGATAATTACCTCACCACCGCGGACGCTGTAGAGGCAGCACATACGGTTTTGGCGAGCCAATTTTTGAACGAACAAATCGCCTATAGAAGTGGTTTGAAAGATGAGCAACTTGGGCTGGGCCATGCGATGGAAATGAATCCCAATATCGAAAACGGATTTTTGTTTGAACTCGCTCAAGCAGAAATGGCCCGGGAAATTTTCCCAGAGGCCCCTTTAAAATATATGCCACCCACAAAATATATGACGGGTAATATTTTTAAAGGACACCTCCAAGACGCACTCTTTAATATGATTGGTGCGTGGACCAAACAAGGAATCCAGCTTTTAGGAATGATGACCGAGGCCATGCATACGCCTCATATGGGGGACCGCTACCTCGCCTTAGAAAACGCACAATATGTGATGAACAACATGCGCGATCTCGGCGAAGAAATTATCTACAAACCTGGAGGGAAAATTCAAGCTCGGGCACAAGAGGTTTTAAAGGAATCGCTTGAGCTGCTCAACAAAGTTAAAGAAGACGGATTGTTTCAGGTCCTAGAAGACGGAGTTTTTGCAGACGTAAAACGCCCACGAAATCGGGGACGGGGTCAAGATGGTGTCTTTGAGCGATCGGAGCGATATTATAATCCCATAGAATCGCAACTCCGGGAAAGACTAGGCCTCGATTAATCCTTAAATTCCAAATTGAATCTCTCTGCCTAGGGATGCGAATAAAGATAAGAAAGATTTGCCAAGTAAACTCCAAGTTTAAAGATCAACAAATCTATCGTGTTTCTTTGATCGCCTCAAATACCTAAAACCTAAAGAGAGTTAAAGATCATTGCATTTGTAATAAGTGGGGTGACGT
>JAUTBZ010130126.1:0-30861 GCA_032361785.1 Lepetodrilus galriftensis
TGACTCCGAGCCGACCAGTCGTTGCCGTATACTTCCCTATAATGCTGAACGCCAAGCAGGGGGACGACAACTCCCATTTTTTAACGTCTTTTGGTATGACGCGATCATGGTTTGACCCATCGATCTTCTGAACTCCGGGCGGGCGCTCAAAGCTTTACACCACGGAGTCGGTATTGAAGTGTTTATATATGATAACATTTATATATTTTTTCCTTCAAATTTTTATTAACATGAAATGTTTTCCAGAAATGTTTTTTTTTTATACTCTTCTGTCTTTCAACTTTTAAAATATTTTTAATTGGGGTTTAGCTTTCTAAATTCTTTCACTAATGCAGTCATAACTTATAACTGCTTTGTAGAACAAGTCCTTGATATAATGTAATATTTTGCATGCTTTTACTTTACTAGTAAGTGAACATTACAGCAAGACATCCTAAAAGTCCAATTCCCAGAAACTATATATTATACATATAATATATTAGAAATAGCCTCAGATGATAACGACCTGATAATGTTGTCTTGAGTACAAACATTTAACAACCCCCTAGTGTTTACGAGGCTCTGAATCCGTGCAGAGAGGAGTTAGGGCAGAATGTACTGCCAACATCCCATTTAGCTGTCCCATTTAGCAGTCCAATTTAGCTGTCCCAGTCAGCAGTGTCAGTAAGTGGTCTCCGACTCAGTCAGAGGTCTCAGTCACAGTCAGATGTGTGGCCAGCTGGTGCCACAATTTGTCCAGTTGGACTAGAGTTACCTCCCCCTGATTGTTGGCACCACTGACCCAGTGCCATCAGTCTAGGGAGAGCTCTTATCACTGATAATACTGGCGCTTGATTGGGAGGCTGGCAATTTCATGTCAGAGGTTATACTGGGGGCTGGCAGGCCTAGTGAGATATTCTGGAGGCTGTCACAGGTTCAGGATTGGCAATTCTGGTTCAAAGTTCTATAGGTTCAGGATTGGCAATTCTGGTTCAAAGTTCTATAGGTTCAGGATTGGAAATTCTGGTTATAAGTTCTAGGTTCTAGATTGGCAATTCTGGTTATAAGTTCTAGGTTCTGGATTGGCAATTCTGGTTATAAGTTCTATAGGTTCTGGAGAGTATCTAAGATTCTGGATTGAGAGAGACTACAGCATTTAAGTGGCTCCTTTCATAAACATATACTACCAATCAATATGATTTATGTTTACATTACTTACTTTCACCCTCTTGAGATTATTGATACCGGTAGTCTAGATTGGCAGTTCTAGTCAGATATCCTGAAGGCTGTTGTAAAGTATTGTCGTGGCTGTTGAAGGTTCTTGGTTGGCAGTTTTAGTAAAGCTTTCTAGAGAGGGTTGAACATTCTGCGTTTGGCAAAGCATGTAAAAGGTTTTGGGAAGTTTCAGTAACATTTTCTAAAAGCTGTCAAAGATTATCGGAGCTGGAAATTGATGGCAAACGTTCAAAAGGATGGTAATCGATGTGTAGCAATATCTTAGTTTCTATCACATCTTCGCTTTAAATGTAGAAACAATAGTAAAGTTTTCAATTATGTTAACCATAAACAAATAAGATGTAAGATTTATACCTATGAGGTGTATAGCTTTATGTATGTTGCACATGCCTATATTGCAAGTTATTCTTGTTAGATGTATATTAGACATCTTGAACCATGTTGCTTTTACTCATCCATTATAAAGATAAATTGTTCGATCATCGTGAATAACATAGGAGTGACATGAACGCGGCTCTAAGCACCAGCTCACAACAACAGTAGACATTACCAGCTCACAACAACAGTAGACATTCCCATGGTAAATCATTAGCAAATTGTGCACAGTCACCCAACAATTTATTTGTTAATTATCAACAAAGAGAATGTTCCATCTACCGCGCTTGTCTCTTGGGGCTTATTATTGTAGTCTAGAAAAACAATCTACACAATTGTATGGATTGGTAATAAATGATTGAGCCACATTTCCTAATCTAAATAATAATGTGAATAAATAAACAAAAACACAATGAAACTTATGACTTGGAAGATGGAATTACTCAATGAGTATTCTAGTCGGCAAGCTGGCATAATCAGACTATGGCAAGACAAATATAGCACATCGCTGGAACATTCAGCTTTCCTGTGACTGACAGGCTCGGCATTTCATGGCTGATGTAAACTTTGAGACTACATTGATTTCCCTGATCAGTGACTGGTAATGATGATCAATTTGATTTCTGTCAAATTACTCTGATCTGGGGAATATCCGAGTGGGATTGGCGCCAGATGCTGATGAAGACAATGAATCATTCACGAGGGCATCAAGGATTTGCTTAAAGATTATTTCATACTTACCAGGTTTCCGTTAAATGTTCACCCTAAGAATAAAGAAAATTGAATGCTTTGTATTATTAATATTTGATATTTGTATGGAAGGGTTGCAATCTCGTCTTTAATAGGTCATGGTCGTCGCCTATGGGTGAGATATTCCCGATGATTCGTAAAGCAATAATAGAATCAATCAATAATAGTTCATGACCATCTTTTAGTATAACCCTACATGTTGAGAGAAAAATACGTGATCAATATTAATTATTTAGAATGTCATGATAAGACATTGATGCCTATTCATGTAGGATACAATTTAATACATGATATCATTGATAAATATGACACACAGTCTGATTAATAATATCAGACTTTTCATCATTACAGTGGGCGTGAAATTGACGTCTATATTTCAGGGTCATAAACTGTGCACACGTATATTACACGTTACTTAGATTAGATATTGGGTCAGGAAGTCTATAATGTATGTTTTCGGAAGCTAGGTTTATTTTCATGATACATTTTCATTTATTCGATAAAATGAATTTTCAGTGGTAATTATTATTTTTGTTTTTAAATGTTCTTGATATCATTACAGTTATACATTTACAGCAAGGTTAGAACTTACCGGGTAACTTTAAAACATACTCGTCTGAATAATGATATAAATACGGTAACAAAACATGAAATTTTTACTAGCCCATAGGATACCTTTAATGTTAGGAGAAATGGATCAGGCCGCCGGGCGAGTGGGAACTTCTAACCTTGCTACAGGAAGTCAGTATTCTTTTGTCTGACTGTATATCAAGTGATTTGTCTGGATATGGACGTGTAAGAACTAATTTCATCATCTCTATTCAATACCCTATTTATGTCAATCAAGATGAGAAACAATGAATAAATATGGAAACAGTTAACAGTGGTAGAGCTGATTAATCACAGCGCCAATTACATCAGAACGAGACGCTTGTCAG
Source organism: Lepetodrilus galriftensis (assembly GCA_032361785.1). NCBI lineage: Eukaryota > Metazoa > Mollusca > Gastropoda > Lepetellida > Lepetodrilidae > Lepetodrilus > Lepetodrilus galriftensis. The sequence goes on from JAUTBZ010130126.1 coordinate 3,279, forward strand.
GGTGTCACTCAATCTGACAACTGAACTGACAACCAGATATGATTGCCCATGTATTTATCTGATTGAATCGACCCAATAAATTGAACCCTTTCTGAGCTTGATGAAAATGGTCAACAATCGTGTTCTCTATCCTGACAATTTGTGTTTATGAGAAATAATTGCTTTTCTTGAAAACTAAGCAGTTTCAATACTTTTTATATGATTTTAGTGGTGGAATAAGAAAATTATTGGCATGAGATTTTGGTTATTATTTACACAAGCTTGCAATGAATATTTACATAAATATTGGTGAAAAGTTTTCGAATGAGATGTATCCATCCATTCATCCATCTCTATATATATCATACATGAAGAATACATTGTTGGAATTAAAAGAAATTTCATGAGACTCTTTTCTCAGCATGTATGTGGTAATATAATAATATGTAGTAAAAGTCCTACAGCCTCCATAATGCCATAGTTTGATCTGACTGGTCAGACTATGATAGACTGCAATGAACCAGATGAACTGCTTGTGGACCCAATTCTCCGGGCAGTGGACCCAATTCTCCCACAGATGGTTCATTTACCAATCAGTTTGGTTCAAGGTTCCTCTTTCGTTGTTGAAGGCCAAGTTGGTGTTGCTTGTTGTGGTAAAGACCATGTGCACAATAAATAAACTTCCCAATACCTGGAGCACCACCATACCACGAGCGCCACGGACACCGCGATACTACGAGCGCCACCAGCACATGTACATTCCTAATCCTGCCAGTCGTCCCGTCGAATGTTATCAGCGTGATTACCTTTACACAGCCAATAAGAGCATCTGGGTTACCATGTATGTTTTGTTTATCTTATTTCATACTATCACCTGGTCACGTGTACGGTACTTGTGTTGGCCTAATTGACTTTGCGGATGTGAAAGTGGTCTACCTCCGACAGATTCGTAATTCTCGCTATCTCCCTCATTTGTTGTCTCCCTCAGGACTGCAACGAGATAAGGATGTGTAGAGGAATTATTTTTGAAAGGTAACCATGATCCTGTTTATCTATCTGGCCCCCGTTTCACGACGGCCTCCTAAAGTTGTCAGCTCCTAAAGTTATGACCCAGTTTATCACCTCCTAAGTTAGATGCCGATTTAAGAAGGGATATGACTTGTGACATGGTCGGGAAAGACTTTAGGAGGTGATAACTTGGGTTAGGAGTTCCTAACTAGTTAGGACACCATCGTGAAATGGGGGCCAGGTCTCTATTCCAGAAGTTTCTTAACCAGCATTCATTGCATTGCTCCATAAGTAAGAATGTCAGGAGACATACATCAGGCCACAAATTGAGCCAGTGGCTGTACGGCCTTTGTGGCTTCATATTGGTCTGTCAGCCTCACAATCTTAGCCGTTTAATCCCGCTAATAGTGTCAGTTATTAGTCTTTCAGCTAATTTAAAATTGTCATGTTTATCTTATTTAGTGTTCAACTTGCAAGCGTCTACTTGTAAACCATTTGGTTTGTTGCGCAGTATAGATAATTTCGAGTGTCTTGCCTGTTATCTAGTGTGGTCTATTAATAGCTGTGATTTGACACGGTTAGTGGTGTCATTCTTGTCCTTCTGACAAATGCATAATACCCAATGGAGCTTTGAAGTCTGATTGCAAATCAGTGTTTGATATAATGTCAACCTAGCCATTTCCAAATTCAACATGTTCAAAATGGTCAGTTTTTTTTTTATCCTATGAAATAGTTGAAGTACGGAGGCAAGGCGTTGTTGATATGTACGAAGGCAAGGCATTGATATGTACGGAGGCAAGGCATTGATATGCTGATAAACGTATGTTACAGGTGGCCCTATGTGGTTACATGAGCATTGAGTCATATTTCAGACTTTCTCCCAGCTACCGGTAGGAGTGATTACAATTACTGCCCTATAAGCAATGATATATTGAGCATGCTATGACGGGCATCTCGCAGTGCCTGCAGCGGGAAGACATGTAAAGGTTATTCCTTGTGTCGCAGCCAGCTGGAATTCTAAGCTGCCAGAATCACAGTGGATCATGTGAACATTTCTTTACTTCATTGCTGATCTGGCCAACTGACAGATTTGTGGCGGAGGATCAAGTAGCTGGAATGTGTACAGTAAGGTACAGTTTGGATACATTCTTACAGAATCAGCTTTTTTATTTCATCAGCTATGTGGACGTACAAGTGCATTTCTTCATCTCTTCATCATTGTTTAGTTGTGGTTTTGTAATGAGCATTAATTACACTTCTACTTTGTTTAGTTGTGGTTTTGTAACAAGCATTAATTATACTTCTACTTTGTTTACTTCAGTGTTTAGTTTGTGGTTTTGTAACGAGCATTAATTACACTTCTACTTTGTTTACTTCATGGTTTAGTTGTGGTTTTGTAACGAGCATTAATTACACTTCTACTTTGTTTACTTCATGGTTTAGTTGTGGTTTTGTAACAAGCATTAATTATACTTCTACTTTGTTTACTTCATGGTTTAGTTGTGGTTTTGTAACAAGCATTAAGTACTTCTACTTTGTTTACTTCATGGTTTAGTTGTGGTTTTGTAACAAGCATTAAGTATTTCTACTTTATTTACTTCATGGTTTAGTTGTGGTTTTGTAACACGCATTAATTACACTTCTACTTTATTTACTTCATGGTTTAGTAACAAGCATTAATTACACTTCTACTTTATTTACTTCATGGTTTAGTAACAAGCATTATGTTAAAATGCATGTTTTCATCATTACTTCACCCTGTAATTCATAAAAGGAAATAAATTGTTTCATAATTATATAATTATTTATGTTATGGTTTAGTTTATGGATTAGTAATGAGCATTAAACTTTTAAAGTGCATTTACTCATCATTATTCAGCCTGTGGCTTTGCACACACACAAAAAAACACTATTAAATTACACTTCTTCATCTTTATTTAATTTATTGTTGGGTAACAAGCGTTAAGGTGCACTTCTTCATCAGTATTCGGTTATAGTTCATAAATAAGCTTTACTAACATAATTCTCAACAGCTGAAAAGGACATTTTTTTTCTTCAAACCTGGAGAAATTAGCCCGTGTTTAAAAGCGACCAATGTGAGGTGGCTGGCAGGTAGTGATTAACTTGCTGGAGTATAATCCCCAACATGAACACACTCAGGATCCAATTACTTACTGATCTCACTGTATATATTTAGCTAATGCTTGTGGGCATTGCATCATAATTTTCATGATCTGATGGTTTCTGAGTGTGTCATTCCTTGATAGACAGTGATCACGATGACTCGGCAAATGTGTTTTAGCCAGTCAATTTTGACTAAAAGTTCATGGTTTGTATCACTAATTTCATATTATTTGTATTTTGGAAAAAAATGGTTGACACAGTGTTAAAAAATATACAGGTGTGTACCTCTGAATCAAGTGTTCGACATTACCATGGCGCCCCATGATGACGAAAGCATTCATGAGAAGTTATTTTAATATCAACATGATCAATATATGTAAATATCTTCACCAGCTGTCTAGTGTTGATAACCATAACTGTGTGATGTAGGGCATTACGACCTAATGAATTGTGGCAATTAGGTACGGCATGATGTAGGGCATTACGACCTAATGACTTGTGGCAATCAGGTACATCATGACAGTGACAGTTCACAAGATAACGTATTCTTTGATTCTCCTTGAGATCCCACTTGACCATGTTGACCGGGATGGTATCCGGGGAAGAACCATTGCGTCATTTCAATTTTCTTGTTTCTGTTGTTACAATGATGCCTTCGGAATGTAGTACCAATGGTTACACATTAGTGGGTTTTCCCCAGGGTAAATGGGTTGATTCACTGACCTGTATACAAAATATTAATAGCTAAGGTGTTCAGAAACCAAAATTAAAATCTTGCCTTTTTTCCTACAGGTAACAAGAATGCTGACAAGCAAAATGACGTTTAGAAATAAAAATTTGATTCTTGACATTTTACAGGAATACATACAAGTGAAAGGACATTCAAGAATATGAATTATATTCTTGATTTGTCCACAGGAATGCTGACCAGTGAAAAGAAATTCAAAAATCTAAATTATTTTCTTGAAATGAAACTGACATTGGTGCTATTTGTCCACAGGAACACTGACAAGAGGAAGGAGAAGTCTCGGGATGCCGCCCGATGTCGTCGAAGCAAGGAGTCGGAGGTCTTCTACGAACTGGCACAGAACCTGCCGATTGCGCCCTCCGTGACCGCCCAGCTGGATAAGGCGTCCATCATGAGGCTGGCCATCAGCTTCCTCAAGATATGCCAAATACGAGAAGAAAAACAGTGGATCGGTGAGTAACGTCATTCCTATGTTAGTTCTTGTTAGAGATATAATCAGTTTTGGACCTCCAAATATCTTTTTACCGCAGTAGGATAGGTAAATTTCCATTGCAGTTTACACTTCCTGTATAACCCGGATAAAATACAGTAAGATTTCACATTTTCTAACTAAGGGGGATAACTCTAACAACTGAACACGGTCAAAGTAACCTTTCATGACCACTGGGACAAATATGTGAACATTGAGATAATATTGATAACTAGTGAAACATGTGGAATAAGTAACTGGTTGTATAAAGTACTTCAAAACAAAATGTATGTATTTGCAGGTAAAACCATGCTAGACTACTATGTAAGTTAAGCATCTGTAATACAGTAATATGCATTTAATCAGTTAATAATATAATCATAATGCATCCAACATCGTTCACAACCTGGACTATATTTACCTAGACCAACCAGACAATATTTTAATATTTTTGTGTTTAGAATGTCATTAAAATTCTTTCAGCTGGAGGCATTTACAGATGCCCTATTATATATACAGGATATTGATGGGTTATCATTGAATCCAGAAGGGAGTTATTTCAGTCACATTGTGCACAACTTAGATCATTGACATAGTTGGGTTTATTAAATATCTGTGTAAAGTGTTTCCTGAATCGTGATGGTACATTTGCACAATGATCACCCATAATTTTAGGACTTGAAGATTTTTAATATTTTGTTTTGTTTTGGGGTTTAAAGTCGCTTTCTAGAAGCTTTCATTAATATCACGACTTGTCAGTTTAGGGCAGGAGGAAACCCGCAACATCCATAGCGCTGAATGTTGCAGTAAACCTGTGAGCACACAATATAAGCAATGCTTTAGAAAAAATTACGTCCCCTCTATATTTGACATTACATGTACCACTTTAGATATTCACTTCATCGTGATGAGAGATTTACGGACTTCACGCTTCAGTACAATTGTCCAGTCTCGGCTCTTCACCACTGACAATGATTCAAGCTGTCTGGACGTCGTTAGTGCGAGAACATCCGCACCGAGGCCGGCATTCAGTGGTCACTGATACATGGAGAACATGCGAGCTGTAGATTAGCCAGACATACGTCTCAATTATTGCAGCGCTTTACATAACATCTCCAGCGCAGACGGAACTGTCTTCCTGCAACCTGATGCCCAGGAACACATTCAAGTGCCCCCATTTCCTACTTGCTGCCTGTTTTTGATGCCAGCCCTTTTTACACTCGCACATAAAGCACGGCTTACGAGGGATGCCGTGGGTTAAATAACCACTTGTTGCTCTTTTCGTCTTAACAAGGCAACATAGGCCCTGATGGTTTTCATTTGTTTGTAATTTGATTATCAGATCTTTCGTGGCCTGTTATTGGTTTATTAGTAATAATTTAAAGCATATTTTTGTTTAAATTACTGGTGGAATTTATGAATTTTGTGTAATTTTGTCTAATGTTGTACACTAATGAATGTAATTTGAATTTATGTAAAAAATATAGTAATTAATGTTAATGTGATTGATTTACTTTCACACAAAAAGTTGTTGCATATAGGTGAAATATTCCTGATGTGACGTAAAGCACAAATTCATTCATTCATTCATTCACATAACCCAATTAACATGTTCTCAAGTTTAAATTCTCTGTAACTCACAAAAATACGAAAGCCATATAAATATCACAAATCTCCGCAACATTTGATGTATAAAAATACCAGTATGCATGGTTTATGACATTTATCCACAACAAAAACCTTCCTAGTTGTTAAAACCTCCCGTAGTTGACATATTTTCTAGATGTTTACATCAATATGTCAAGCTCTATGCATAATATTTCCATAGTATTATGTTTCCATTCTCTCTAACCAGTGCAAGTAGTTTATCTTCTCTTCTGTTCCACCTAGTTTTAATTGGAGCACTTTTACTCCTAAGGTAGAATCGCAAATATTTTCTATGCAAGTGATAGGCTAATATTGTTGTGTCGGTATCTGCTGGGAAGTTTATTATTCTGTTATTGTATCGCCACGTCAAAGGTCAAATGTTCCATAATACACATGCTGAGGCAGAAAGTGAATATCAATATCTGAAACGTGCCCTGTTTGTGATGCATGAGAGACTTGACGTAGGTACTTGGTATGAAAGTGTGAATCTAACTGAATCTGAAGCAGTAGGATGTAAACATCCGTCTGTCAATGATAGTAGTGATCATAGAATGGGCTGGATGCGCTCATGGTTAGACGTGTGCTAAATACTCTTCATCTTGTATAATTTTAGAAAAAAAATATTTGAAGTTTGTTTTTGTTAACAAAATGTTGTCAGTTAATCTTGAATAAAATGACATCAAATTGTAAGAATTTATGTAAAGCCCACAAGAGGCTATTTTAATGTTAGGGCTTAACATATTTTTATCTAATTTTCTCAGTAAAGCAGCATTCTATTTTTCTGGTTAAATTTAATTATTAGAAATTGCTTTCTTTCTAAATATGGTACATGTATATTGAAATAACCTTCTTATTGCTTGATAATTCAAACATCAAGTCTAATCTTAGAATATTGATTCCGACCATCTTTAGTCTGTGATTAATCTCTATTTTAATACACAATAGAATGTAGTTACATACAGTAATGTATTCATCAGAAAGGCCATATTGGTTGATTGTAACAATATTGTCTCGGGGGAAATAGTTTAACTTTTATTTGATGTTATATTTTTGGCCAAGACATTTTGTACTTAAAGTGGCAATGTTGTTAGGCTTTGCCATTGAAATGTCAGTCATTGAACAGAACATCTAATTAAACACGTCTTCATTGGAAAGCTGTATTACATTTAACCCTTTATTTAAATAGAAATAGTAATTCTAATAATCAGATTATTCACTTACTTGTGATAAAATAAAATAAAATAAAATAAAATAAAATGTGATAATTCACTTAAAGGCATACCTTCACAGATATTTCAGTAGTTTTGAACCACATTGGAGCTATAAGTATATCCACTTGGCATATGGCTTTTGTACTTCAAGAAATCTTGTCACCACTGTAGGGTAGGTAAAGTTCCATGGCATTTCTGTGGTAGGTAACTTTGCAGTATTTACATTTCCAGTAAACCTGAATATTCTACAGTAATACATTTTGTGTATTACTATGAACTAAGAGGAATAACTCAAATCAATGAAAAGAAAGAAGCCAACTGTTGATTTTAGTTGATGGACCGCTGGTACCACTATTAGTATTATTGTCTCGCACATCAATGAATATTATTAAATATTGATATGTTGATAAATAGTGAGACATGAGGAATAAGTAGCTCAAGCGCTTGTGTAGTCTAAACAAATTCATAGATTGTCAAGCAAAACCTCTCCAGACCACTATAGAGGTCAACTATCTGTGATTATATGTGTTTAATATTATAGAAACATTTTTTAATTTCCATCCAATGAGTATGATGCAATAAATTTTGAAAAATAGTATTTTGCACTAAATGTCTCCTGACCTTGATTAACCACATCAGTCAGTTTTAAGTAGTCGTTATCGTCAATGAGCTCGTTAATGTGTCATATCCCTCGCTACTAAGTAGTTGACTGGCTCAGGTCAGGACTCGTCATCAAACAAAGAGTGTTACAGTCGTAATTGTCATCTAGTGCTTGTTCTCAGTTGTCATACTTCTCTGTATTATTATATATACACATTGCTACTTGATCATATCAGTAGTTGTGTGGAACATATGACATGGTGTTGTATGAACATGCTGGCAATACAGGATTCAATAAAAAAAGGAAATATGTTATGAACCAAAAATCAATTTTGTCTATTATTTCTAAAATTCTATAGATTTACAATGCATACTGCTATGGTATTATATAAATTGTACATGCATTATTATTTCTTCATTTTAGCATTATGGATTTTAGCACTGGGAATATATGAATAATAATAATGTCAAAATACACCCAGGTGACCCCAACAAACCTGTATTCTGTTTGGTTATTTATCTTTTATCTATAAATATTCCACCTGAATGGGGAAATTCATCATCGCCATGCCCATTCTGTCAATCTCTGTATTATTTTCATCAGAAATATCCCTTGCTCAAAGGCGTTCGCCTACACATGCCAGTTACATACAGTGGGGGAAAAAGAAGCTCTGTTTTTAGATTCCAATTTGTCAGCAACTTGCACGGAGAGAAACTGATGAAGTAGAAACATCCAGATTATATTCTCCTTTTAACACCTTCAACAGTAATGAACAACCATTCCGTATTCTAGTTAAATCATTAGAAATGTAACCAACCCTGAAAGCTCAATTTATCAAGCAGAAATAAATAAATAGAAATCTAATAAAGAGTTACTGACCCTGATGGAAGGTCACCTGCCTTGTGTAGATCGAAATTAACGCTGTTATTTGTATCACTGTTCGGGCTATGTAAGTTTTAAAGTTAGTTTCTATCACTGTAGACATTAATTAACCGTGTTGCAGGATATTGCTTTTTCTGCTTCAGTGTTCAAATTTAAAGGGGGGGGTCCAGGGGTAATTTGAAAATATGGAATGTTAAAGGTATCTGTGTGACCCCCTGCAAATTACAGATTTGACCTCCATTAACATTGGGCCAATGGAGAATGACCCCCTTATTATCTTTTTTAATTTTGCACACTGATGATGTATGCTTTTGTTTGCTTCATGGTGTACGCTTTCTTCTTTCAGATGATGAAGAGTCGGAGGATGTGGACATTGAAATTCAGAAGCGTCTCCAGCAGATGTACCCCAAGGCCCTGGAGGGCTTCGTTCTCATCCTGTCCAAGGAAGGCGACATCATCTACCTGTCAGAAAACACTTCCAAATATCTGGGCATCCAACAGGTGAGCAAACCCACCTCTATTTTATAACCAGATTTTTGCAGCAAGAATAGGTGATGACCTTGCTTCTAGCAGCAAGAATAGGTGATGACCTCACTTCTAGCAGCAAGAATAGGTGATGACCTCACTTCTGGCAGCAAGAATAGGTGATGACCTCACTTCTAGCCGCAAGAATAGGTGATGACTGATTTAAATCAGAGTTTCTGTAGCAAGAATGGGCAATGGCCTCAATTATGTAATTACATGTTTTTGTTTGTACCTGAACAGTCATTGTATTATTGAAGTATTCCCGCTGCAATGTAAAGCATGTATCAATGTATCCAACCAGGAAGTCTGAGAGTTGTTGTTGTGTTGGCAGATCGAGCTGATGGGTCAGAGCATCTTCGACTTCACACATCCCTGCGACCACGAGGAGATCAGAGACCTGATGGTCATCCGGAACAACGGAGGAAAGTCCGTCTTCACCGAGGAGCGTGTGATGTTCATGAGGATGAAGTGCACTCTCACAAGCAAAGGAAAGAGTGTCAATCTCAAGTCAGCCACATACAAGGTAGGATTATCATCATCATCCTCCTTGGTGTTTCCGTATCAGCCGTTCACTTGTTAGTCTTACCATGACAGGTGCTCCAGGTTCTACTCCCACCAGGAACAGACCAATGTAGTATCAATGAAATCCTGTGGTAAATGCCGTAAGACCTTCAGTCATTACATATGGGTGAAATCTTCCTGCTCTGACGTAAAACAATAGTTCATTCACTCACCAATTCACTTTTTGATCTGTCGTTGCCTATGGGTGATATATTCCTGCTGCTACATAAAGCATTAATTCAATCGAAAACCGTTTTTATCTTGACCTAAATAATCACATACATGTACATAGCAAAATCGGGAAATGAGGATACTAACATCACACGTTAAAGAAGAAGTTAATCTTCTCCCTGCTGTAGGCATATGCTGTACCGGTATCTTTAACCTTCCTCCTGGTGGCAACTGCAGTTGCCCTATTCCTACTGGATTACCTGGAGCGTTGTTCTACAGGGCAGCTGTTATTGCCTCCAGCAGAGAGGAGGTTAAAGATATGATTGTCCTTGCTTCAGCTGTGAGCTGGTTAACTCTTTTTGTTCCCGAGAACTCCTGGTCATTATTCACTGTGACACAAGGCGCTAGTGGTTCATTCACTTGTCTGTCAGATTAGCACATGTCTACTCATCAGTCCAACATTTTATTTCATGTTTACAGTCAATGTGGTGAAATATTTAGTTTCAAATCTCTTTAAAGAAACATTTCGCTTCAATCGCTCATGGTTATAGAACTTTTCTGCCACTAGATCCATATACATTAAATAGGTGCACATGCACGTTAATGTGTGTAGTCACATCTGATCTAAAGAAGATCAGCACTAAACCTGGTAATGTGTGTTCAACCTTTGAGGAAATTTCAGTTTTTGCTAAATGTTGGCCAATCAACAACGGTTTCCCTGATTAATGGCCCCAGTGCTATCTTCATCTGGCAATATTGCAGTTGTGGGTCTGGGCGGTTCTGGTACAGTGTTCCGTATGGTGACTGAGCCGCCCAGATCTCACCTACGATTCTTTGGTGGAATTTCTTTATGGCATTTCTTGATGGCTAAAATACACATACAGTGCTCCCTCGATATAACGCTTTCGATGCACCGCGGATTCGGGGGAAAAACGAGAGAGAAAAAAATGTTCTCCAATTATATTTGTTAATATAACGTGGGTATTATAACACGGGTGGCATGTCATGGACCCCAACTTCACTGTTATATCAAGGGAGCACTTTAATTAGGAACAACTCTATATTTCAGTTGGATATTGTTTGAGGTGATAAAATGGTGTTTTAAATATAAAATGCAATAGAAATATTAATATTTTGTAGGTTTCCATCACCCTGACTTCTAAGCACTAAAAAGTTTTACACTATCAAGTTTTTCCAAACAATCATCTGTGAGGGTCACTGTGCCCCTTTGACCAGAATACACACCGGTTCAGAAGTTAAACTTAATAGACATGGCATTTCACTTTAAACTATCACGTGAAATGTCACAGACACTGCACTGGTTTAGTTTGTGTAACAGATTACTTAATACAATGTACATACGATACTGCTCATATTTCCTGGGAGTGAATTGCAGTGTTATTGCATTCTATGCTATTATTGGATCTCTGATGTGGAATACGATGCTCAGTTTTAGAACTATTAACTTTACCTGCTGTATAAGGCAGCTTGTTGACTGAAGCTAGAAGATGGTTTTAAATTCATGTATTTCTTGTTGAAATACTTCATTGATTTTTCATTCTCTAGAAGTAGAACTGATCTTAGGCAACTTTATGACACTGTGTACAACTTTACATTATTTTTGTGGAAATAAAATGTACGATTTTTAACCAGTTCAGCAAATTAAATAGTCTGAAGTCACATTGAAATTATTAATATGACTTAAACTATAGGGCCGGTATTCATAAAGGTGCTAAGTCAGTGTTTGCTATATATTTTGTCATCAAAAACTGACTTAAGCCCCTTTATGAATTTATGTTAAGCGCCTGTGAAGAGCCTAGCTGGAACTCAGCACTATATAAATAGATTATATTATTATTATTAATGGTTAAGGATGTTTTACCAAGTCAGCTACCAACCAATTGTGTTTGCTTTGCTTTACTTTATACCTATGCTACGGCTCCGATTGGAGAGTTACTTCCATGACAACAGGACATGCTGATCTAGGATGTGTTCCATTACGCTGCTATTATGTACAGTAACAATGCCACTGTATCCTGTTGACTGAGAGAGATCTATCACAGTGCTGTCTCGCACAATACCTATATTACGTAACTCTATTTAAAATCAACAGACATACATGCACGCAGTACGACATAATATCACTTGTAATGAATGCTCTTTGGAAGTCTAGCGGTAGTCTACTGCGTAATATACTCAATGAGAACGTAATTATTTCCGAACGTAATGAATTGCGTGTTTCTCAGTGTGGCAGGGGTTTCCAGACAATTGTCTTGTTGTTAAATTGACGCAGACAACTTTCAATTTGCTTTGGCCGGCTTATCTGTTTTTCCTATCGGGTCATTAACTTGTTTTACTAGTTTACGATAATATCTACGGCTGACCACATAGGCACATCGGTGTATTTATGTCTCCAGCCGGGATTGCGTTGTGTGTCTCTGTCATATTTATGTCTCCTGCTACGATTGCCTTGCGTGTCTCTGTCGTGCCCACGTCTCTGCATGGCGGACCAATGTCTCCAGACACGTCACTGCAGGATGAGGCAATTCCTTGCGCGGGTGTCTTAGTCCAGTAAGGTGCCGTCAAACTTGTAGTAATATTTCCAGTATACAGGTCAGAGTTCAAAACCACTGCTCTTCCAGAAATGTTTGTGTTCAAGATATCTCAATAACCGTCTTCCAGGTTTTTATCAATTTTTTCCTATTGAACAGTAGGTTATATTTCATGTCTCGGCAACAAGTAGGTTACATTTCATGTCTCAGCAATAAGTAGGTTACATTTCATGTCTCAGCAACAAGTAGGTTACATTTCATGTCTCAGCAACAAGTAGGTTACATTTCATGGGTCATGGCAAGTAGGTTACATTTCATGGGTCATGGCAAGTAGGTTACGTTTCATCACTTGGAAACAAGAAAGTATCATTTCATGTCTCGGCAACAAGTAGGTTACATTTCATGGGTCATTAACTTGAGTTTTGTGTCAAGTTGCTTGAAGTTTCATTAATCTGAATTTCTTTATAATGAAAATATTCATGGGAAAGTGACGTGTGTGTCAAGGTGGAGACTGATACGAGGCGAATGGACCCCAACTTCAGCGTTATATCGAGGGAGCATAACATTTTCTTCCACGAAGGTTTAACGATGTCGTTACGTGTACGATAACTTCGGAAACATGGGTCCTGGTTGTGGCTTGCCCTCACCCGACACGAAGCAGATCTACAAATACAATACTATCAATATGTACTGACTATTACTGTGGATAAGAATAAATGACTGGTGTGCTCCTTACAGACTTGTGCACACATTTGGGAGTAGCAGACTTGTATGAGTGGCACAAGGCATTATGTTGATAATGAGGTCGTGGTCAGGATTACCGAGGACATTCATGTTTGTTTACTATCATATTCAGTTTTTTCTAGCTCAGGGTAGCATGACAGTTGGAGGGAAATTTCGTTTCACGTTCCTGAGGAACATGATAGTTGGAAAACAATTTCGGAGGAAATTTCCATCGGTCACGGTCACGTGGATTTTCCGGAATCAATGACGTGTGTCTGTATACTGAAAGAGACTCACTGATCAGTGCTGTAATATTTCTGTAGATTTATGTACAGTGCTCCCTCGATATAACGCCCTTCGATGCACCGCGGATTCGGATACAACGCGGGACCAACGTGGACCCCATTTTAAAAAAGAAATCAAATTTAAAAAACAACAACTTTTTTTCTCCAATTATAACCAAAAGAAATAAAAACTTTTTTTTTTCTCCAATTGATATAACGCGGGTATTATAACGTGGGTGGCATGTCATGGATCCCAAATTCAGCGTTATATCGAGGGAGCACTGTATATGCATTATGAAATTAGGTTATTAATTGATTAGGTAAAAAAATAGTCTACAATGAGATAAAGGCACTAATGATACACACAATGGTTACAATGTTAGCATTGACAAGAAATGTAACTTTGAATGAAAGACTTACTAATGTACCAGATAGATTGTACAATGCGGGGGACATTGAATGATGCATGTTTATGTTAAGTCCTGTCGTCGCAAATGGGTGAAAGATTCCCGCAGTGACGTTGAACGCCATATTCACTCATTCATGCTTTGTCCTTGGAAAGTTTTTTTGGTCATAGAAAAGGGTTGTAGACAGTTGATCTGCTGACATCTGATCCTGATTGACATTTGATCATATGCTATAATGCTACTTTTTTGTTGTTGTTGTTGATTGATTTATTGCATTGCATTGATACAGGAATATTTCACCTATGCGCAATGACGACAATGTTAGATTACAATCAGATTAAATATTTAAGGAGGAAACGCGCATGAAAACTGTGCCAATGTTGGCAGTAAAATAACATACAGATGTGGAACATTGGTAAATAGATAAGAGAATGTATAATTAAAACCTATTCATAAAGTATTGTTTCCTTTTAAAAGGATCAAATAACATTTGATCCTATACACATTTGATCTCTAGACCATTGATATAGTATGTTAAAGTAAAACCAATCCATTTAAAAACTTTTTCTAAAATCTTCAAATATTTATTGACTATGAAATTATTTGTATATTTGTAAAATATTTTAGATAGTTATCTTCCCAAGCTAGATGTTGTCAAAGACACGATGCATCTGATGAACATTTCTTCTCCCCCAGGTTGTCAAGTGCACAGGCCGTCTGGTGGTGAAGAAACCCGGCAAGGATGACGACAACAGTTCCATGTACCCGTATCTGATGGCGGTCGCCGAGCCCATCCCCCACCCCGCCAACATCGAGGTCCTGCTCGACAGCAGCGCCTTCCTCAGCAAGCACAACATGGACATGAAGTTCACGTACTGCGACGACAGGTGTGTGTACCTCCCCAATCAGGTTATGCTGTTTTATTTTGCAACAGTCGATGTATGAATTGTAGTGATACAATCTTTTTGTGAAGCTGACATAACAAATTATGTTCAGCTTACTTTTAGGCAGTTCCCTTTAACGCTGAACACCAGACAGGGGACAACAACTCCCACCGTTTAAAGTATTTTGGTATGACGAGGTCAGGGTTTTGACCCATCGACCTTCCGCACTCCAGGGAAATGCTTTAGGCTTTATACCACGGAGTCGGTATGGTTGCATATGAGTGAATACTTTCCGTATCAATGCTAATCAACGTGAGCTGGTGGTAGTCTGTATGTACTATGAATAGTCAAGGATGTGTTCATCGATACTATTCATGTACCGGTAGTTAGCAATTATTTATTACCAGTATTGATTTATTTTTCCTAATGTCATTGAACCGGGTTGTCCTTTAGAAGTTGGGTCGGGACCCAATTCCTCAGACTGGTTGTAGCACTATGAAAATCATTATTCCTCTACATATACTAGTATAGCAAGGTAGAACACTTGTAGAGTTAGCATTGTTCTTTGGATTGGCATCTTGTACTATAATCCATACATATTGATCTAGTATAGAATCATTTCTTTCATGCTTAATTATATTTTATTGTGTGCTGTCTGTACTGAGGCAATGAAGTTAATGAGTTATTACCCTTGGTCCGCAAGTACCAGTCAGTGCTTACAGGGTTCACTGCAACATTCAGTGCTATGGATGTTGCAGGTTTTCTTCTGGCCTAGACAATTAAGCTGTGATATGTGAACAAATCTTGAAAGCAGCTCTAAAACCCCAATCTGAAAAATATAAAATTTGTTGTAAACTATTATTCTGAACAATACAAACATTTGCAATCTGAACATCTTTCGGAAAAGGAAGCTTTTTTAAATGTCATTTTAGTATATCATACCTAAATTTTCTGCTAATCCGGCTTAGTTTCATGAAAATATGTTTTCTTGTAATCTGGCACTCTTACTGATGTCTGCGTATGTTGTCCAGGATCATGGAGCTGATTGGCTACGACTGTGACAGCCTGACAGGGAAGTCACTCTACGACTACCACCACGCCTTGGACAGCGAAATCGTCGAGAAAGCTTACAAAGATCGTAAGTTGTACCGCTGAACCACAGTCTCAGAAAAATAAATATTACAAAATACTGGGATAGTCGTACACAAGAGGCAACTTGTAATCATTGAAAAATAGGAGTGTTATGCGGTTCTGTTTTGATTAATATGAAAGTGATTAATTGGTTAATGTTAGATAGTTATTAGTTAGAGTGTGTGTGTGTGTTTAAATGCTTTGACAGTCGCCTTATTAGTTAGATGTATTGCGTTTATTTAAATAGATTTCACAGTAGTTGCATTTGGGTTACTGTTGCACCTCAAGAAAATATTTTTAATAAACCTTTAGCATTTGTGTACAGTATTAGTGCATGCCCTCGCTAAGTCACATTGTGATTCAAGCTCCATATACCGTTTATATACGTTCCCTCGCTAAGTCATGTGTTAATGGAGGTTCGATATACCACTCACATACAATTACCCCGCACTGAATTGATAGAAGAATTCTATTTGCTCCCAGTCGGAATATTATTCCAGTTTCAAAATCAGATATAGGCCTACATTTACCCCCTAGTAGATAATATTTCTTCTATCTACATTTTTAGCCATGGGTAGTAATCTAGATGAGGTGCGTCTAATAAGGTCGGTAATAAAGATGATTAGATGGAAAATGTATGTTTGCACTGTCAGACCTTCCATGATATTGATCACTGGTCTCTCTATATATACACGTACGTATGAATCCTCGCTTCATCCGTGGACAGGATGACTAAGCTGATTGGAAGCTGTCTCGGTAAAGATAAAGATTCTGTAGGGCTTTTGTAGCTTTTTATAATCCAAGAAGATGGGAATTATGATAAAATATTATTCGTTTAATCTTAGATAAAAATACAATTTCAAAAACTGTGAGAATGTATACCGGAGGCTGGATTACTTGCGTTATTGTGTGAATAGAATGTTAATATATTCGCATTGTGTGAATAGAATGTTAATATATATAGAGATTATTTTTTGTGGTTTAGAAATGGATATTCCTGTGTTGTGTGTGGACATAATGAATAGAAATATAATGGACGTCTTCAGGCACCGTATCATGTAATCCATTAGATGACATTCAACCAACTCTTTCAAAATATATGTCCTCTTGACTTGGTACATGTATTAATTAGAGCTAAAACAATACGTTTTACTTTAACCCTCTCGCTGCTGAAGGCGATTTAAGTTGCCCGATCACATGCAGAAATAGAACACTTTGATTTTATATCAAAATTGTATTAAAAAAATGCATTTTATAAAATGTTTTTGCATAGGGATACATTCCATATGCCAGTTTTCTAAACAGAAATTCAAGATGATAACGAAATTACAGCACTGGATGATTACCGAGTCACATAACTGACCGACTATTTTTTTTCCGTAAAGTATGTCTGTGTGTCATAGATTCATAGTACTAGACAACAAGCTGATGTCAGTGGAACAGTCCCTCGTGGGTTACACCGTGGTGTCGATACAGACTTAGTAGTATAGTTAATCGTACACATTACTCTGACAATAAACAAGTCAAGTTTCATGCTTATGCCAAACAATCTTTCTTGATTTATGGCAAGGCTGGTACCCTTCAGGTCAGATCGACACGGAGCTCTCTCAGACTCAGATATTCCAAAAGCTGGCCCAGATAGAAGATTATCAGGTCAGGTTTTGCAGGTGGAAAAAAAAGAAGAGATTTCTGGCAGAGGAAGGTTCAGCACAAATGTGGTTGAGAATATCGCGCCACGTAGAAAAAAACGTGATGGTTCTGGTTTTGTCAGGAGGAGATAAGTCAGAGAACATGGAGAGCTTCAGTTGTCTGTGGATTCAGAGACGTCACTGAAGACGTACAGACAATCATTGAGATAAAAAAAAATCTGACTTAAAACCGAAAATACAGTTTGGACTCTCATAGAATGTATTTTGGTGGTTATTTGTAGAGAGAAAGAAATTCACTAAATCTGTGCATCTGATTGGCTGACAGGCTCAGGTCATAGAGGTCATCCTGTTTATTCCTGTGTTGATCATTCATATTCTAGAAAGAAAAAAATCCAAACCTGAATTGAATAATATATATGTCAACACTTGTATAAATAACTTTTATTTTTTTATAATTCTCTATATTTTGAAGGTGTCTAACCTCATGTTTGTGTAAATTATTGAAAAGGACATACAAAGACATTTATGATTATTGATGATGATCTTATCTTACCATGGCCTATTTATAAAGCCATAAACATTTATTACTAGAAAACAAATTTTTATTAGTTATTAAGTATTTATCCATAAATAATTTTGCTCATGGTATCATATTATATATCTGTTTATCGTGTAGAAAGATTTTGAAATGAATATTCTATTACCTGTATTCTGGAAGAAATAGGGTAATTAATAATGTTTTTGAAAAGCTCGGATTTAGAAACAATAATGTTTCAACACTAATTGCATTTGAATGTATAAGCTATCAAATACTTCATTCAGATTTTATATGAACCCAATGTAGTTGATTTACACAGAGCTAACAGTTAACCCTCTCCATGCTGAAGGCAACCAAATATGCCCTTAAAAGCAGTGCCTGTGCCTAAGCCAGCAGGGAGAGGGTTAAAGTGTCCTGTCCAGTGCATATGGTGCAGACGTTGTTGTAGATATGTCTTCAAATTACGATTGTATTGAGTGCAGTAAGGTTTCTCATTGCCTTAGATATAATATGTATTTATGTAAATTTAATATTGATGTCAATTGTTTGGACTTAGAAATGCCGTTCTAGAAATGTCATTTCATCGGCAGCATTAAGAATGTCAAATGGAAATAAGTCCTGCTTTTTTTTGTGGGTGTCGTTCCTGTATATAAATCATCACACATTAACCATATCCACGTTGAAATACTAGCAATCCTTGGACTGCTGGGCATCTCTAATAGAAGAGGGTTAAATTAACCAAGTTAACTTTGTGTCAAAGTCAGTATTTGAATCATCAGCATCAGTTTTTGTTGGAATTTTCTGTTTCTAGTAGCTTCAAATTCTGTTGGGCGTTTCTTATTGTATTTTATTTTTATGTTGCAGTATTTTCGAAGGGCCAGACTATGACCGGACAATATCGCTTTCTGGCCAAAGATGGCGGCTATGTGTGGATGATAACGCAGGCGACTGTCATCTACAACAACCGCACACAGAAGCCGCAGTGGGTGGTCTGTGTCCACTTTGTCATCAGGTCAGTGGTAGAGTGGTGCAGTGGTCAGTGGTATAGAGTGGTGGAGTAGTGGTACACATCACTTAGCACGATCAGATGTTAGAAATGTTATGCTGACTGGCCCCGAGATTACAAAACTTTTCCAGTACAATTTCATGCTCAAGCTTAATTTTATTTAGAGCTTTATAAACACTTTATGAAATCATACTCAAAGAAAGTTTTTTTAACCTTGGGGTTATGTGTATTCAAAGGGACATAACTGTAAGCAAAAGTAACAATATGTATTTTTGTGAAATCATTTTTTTAAATGTCAAAGAATTACAGTAGATAATACATGCAGGAGTTGCTTTGAAGCACTGTCCATGAACGAATCCCCGGTAAGACTATGTACGCGGTAGAGAGGTTCTGTAACTCATGTGTCGGTGTTGTTGTTTGCAGCGCTGTCCTGGACAAGGAGATGGTTCTGTCAGAGGTTCAGAGGTCGGCGCCAGAGGAGCTCATGACCTTCAAGATGGAGCTCAACACTGACAAGATATTTGTACCAAAGACAAAGGACATGGATACTCACTACTTCGTTCCTCCTGACCTGAAGAACAGCGTCACCCGTAAGTTACACGTAACCTCCAGAGGACTCGATTTTCTCATAATGTTGCTGCTGATGAACATTATCAATTTCATTATGTTCCTTGGTTACCAATATACCATAAAATTAAGTTGCGATTTCGTGAAAGATTGGTAATGTTTATCATGTTTCAATTTACAAGATATTGACCAAATCCTCGTCAATGTGCATTTATTATCCATTATTTGTCCATACCATTATGTACTCACAATGTGCTGCTTTATCTACCTTCAAATATGGGGTATGATCTAGGTAACTACAATGTTGGTAAGGAACACACAAGTGTCTGGTGGAT
The DNA here is from genome assembly GCA_032361785.1 of Lepetodrilus galriftensis. NCBI lineage: Eukaryota > Metazoa > Mollusca > Gastropoda > Lepetellida > Lepetodrilidae > Lepetodrilus > Lepetodrilus galriftensis. The sequence goes on from JAUTBZ010130126.1 coordinate 23,281, forward strand.
GCTGTCATCATGTCATGGTGTGTCTCTGTTTCAGTGGTGAATGACGAGCCCGAGGATCTGTCGTACCTGGCTCCCACTGCTGGCGATGGCTGCGTGCCTCTGTCATTTCCTTCCTTCTCACAGGGTACGTCTCTACACTCAGTACACTGTACTCTTTACATATTGAGAGGTCACTTAACCTTCTCCCTGCTGGAGGCAATTGGAGATGCTCCAAAGAGCAGTGTCTGTGTCTAATCCAGCAGGGATAGGGTTAAAGGAAGAAACTCTGTTAATTGTTGTCGATTTTAGCATTCCATTTTTTCATGTTTTTTTTCTTCATTTTAACTTTATTTCCAATTAGCCACTTACACAGTGGTTTATGGTATAGAATTCTACATATTCTTACATTTGTTAACTCAGTATTTGTATTGAATGAAGTGTATGCTGCACAAGGTTAGAAGTTCCCACTCGCCCGGCGGCCCGATCCATTTCTCATAATGTTAAAGGTATCCTATCATGTTTTGTTATTTATATCATTATTAGGACGAGTACGTTTAAAAGTTAAGTTCCAACCCTGGCTGTATTGTACAAACCTGCTTGTTTCAGTTGCTGAGTTCGGTAACCAGAAGAAGGACAGTCTGTCGCCAGTGTTCAAGGAGGAGCCAGGCACAGCTCTAAGAGACATGTGTCGTAACCCCGACCTCATCAGCAGCAACAACCCCTCCCCAGCTCCAATCTCACCCATGGTAAATATTGAACCAGTCCATTTTACATCTAACACATTGAACATATCCCTTGCTCCTGTCTCACCCAGGGTACATATTGAATCTAACCAATATCAGACATGATAATTATTGAACTTCCCCCTTGCTCCTATCTCACCCAGAGTAAATATTGAACCTTTCTCCTGCATCAATCTCAGTGTAAATATCGAACCAGTCCCTTGTTACAGTATCACCCAGGTTAACCATTTAACTGTCCCCATGCACCAATCTCTCCCATGGTAAATATCGAACCAGTCCCGTCTTTCAATATCACCCAGGCTAAATATTTAACTGTCCCCAATTTAACTGTCACAAATGGGTGAAAGATTCCCGCAGCGATGTTAAACTACATATTCACTCACACTGTCCCCATACACCAACTTCACCAAGTGTACATATCGAACCACTCACCAATCTCATCTGGTAAATATCGAACCAATTTACTGCACCAATCTTGTCCAGGGTAAATATTGAACCAATCCCTTACACCAGTCTCATATGTTGTAAATATCAAACCAATTTAACGCGCCAATCTCATCTGTGGTAAAAAGAATGAACCAATCTTATCTGTGGTAAATATCGAACCAGTCCTTTACATCAATTTCACAAGTATTATTATTAATGCTCGAACCAGTCGTTTCTACCAATGTTACCCATGGTAGATATGGCCTTGCATGAATCTGGCCCAGTGCAGCAGTGTACATGTGTACTGTGTGTTGTACAGTGTGGCTATGTGTACTGTGTGTTGTACAGATTCAGAGCCCCGACGACTACCAGACAATGGGCAGCCCCTCCGCAGTAGATCTGATGGACAAGTTCTTCTCTAACATCGACACCAAGCAGGCAGCTGGGTGCGACTCTGACATTGAGGTGAGACGCTCGGCGTGTATGTGAGACGCTCGGCGTGTATGTGAGACAGTGATATGCTCTGTGGGACAGTGGGACGTGTAAATGGGACAGTCATACATTCGGCATGTATGTGAGACTCGCAGCATGTATGTGGGACAGTGATATGCTCTGTGGGACAGTGGGACGTGTAAATGGGACAGTCATACGCTCTGCGTGTATGCGAGACTCGCGGCATGTATGTGGGACAGCGGGATTTCGCTCTGGGTTGATAACACTTACAGCTGTATAAGGGTATCTGTGGTTGTCTGCAGCATGGAGAAAGTTAATACTAGTAAATGGGTGACCCACGTGAAACATAGTTTCACAATAAAATTGGTACAAATGTATTTCTTAGGTGCTAATAACTGTCTGAAAATATTGTCATTTGTAGCATAATAGTTGGTTGATTTGTACAAGTTGGTAGAACTGTACCAGTCAGTGGATAGGTCTGTACCTGTACTAGTTATTTGAACTGTAGCCATATTCTCAGATATGTTAAGCTGAAGACTTCAGGCAGCTATTGTATGGAGTGAGTTCCTGTATTTTTCAGGAGTTGGACTTGAACATGCGAGCGCCGTACATCCCTATGGATGGGGAGGAGGACTCCAGTCTCATCCCCCCGACCACCGACGCCCTTTTCTCTCTGCAGAACGACTTCAACCCAGGGTCAGTACCTCTGTAGAATCACTCACGTGTTCAATATTAAATATCAATTTTAATTTCATTACCTTCATAAATCGATGTTCGTCTTGTGTTGGGAAGCATCATATAATCATGATCGTTGACCATTTCAGACTCTTTGGAACCACCGAGACAGTCTTCATGGACAAGAACATCTTCGGGATCCCCCCTCGACCGCGTCAGCCGAGTGTACGAGACATGGTAGGCGGCAGTACGGTGGTGGCCAGTATAGAACAGCCGGCCAGTACGATGATGTTACAGTTCAAACGACCGCTGGATATGAACAGCCTGGAAAAAGGTCCTCCTGTGGCGAAAATTATAAAACGGAGTGAGGAGGGGCCCTCCTCGAAAGGAGGTACGTTGAACTGCTCGATACTACCTTAGTAAATATCGATAAATATCAAAACAGTTATATGTTGGGAACCTTTTTAAAACGGTCATTATGTTTTTTTCACAAGCAATCCATCCAAACAAAATTCAATGCATTTAATGAGAGTTCTGAATCAATCCTTTGTTAACATTTCTCAAATGGTTCTCAATCTACAAAACATGAAATTTGATGAGATTTATTTTCAATTTAAAAAAGGGTTCCCACATATCTCTGTTTGTTGCCTAGCCTAGCAGTCCTGTCCAGAGCACAGAGCATTGTACACATAGCTTGCTGTACATGCATGCTTCTACATCACAATAACATATTTGATCTTCATTTCATCATGTAATTTATTAAGTAAATTGTACTTTGTTGTTAAATAATATTGTAACGGGTTATTGTGTAACAAATTTAATCTATGACAGAAATATTCTAATCATTTCATATTTGTATCTACTGGAATAAAATTGTTAAACTACATATATATTTTGTAATAAAACTAACCGTTTAACCGTTTTTAATAGAATGATCACTGGTTCATGTTCACATTTAATATATGTATATTATGCATTTAATACTTTTCTCTAACAATGCATTTTTATTGCGGTGTATGTGCGATGAATGCAGTAAAGACTCACGCTACGTCATTATCTCCCCTTAACAGTATCTTACCCATCAGTTACCTCCCTTTAGTCGGTGGTACACTTCACACCCTCACATCAATTAATTCACTACTCCCTAAGAAACTACATGGCCCTGGAGCATGGTTTCAACGTCCGTCTACTCACCCACATATACCCTGGCATGGTGCTACATTACTAATTCACCAACAATGAGTGTCCCCCGACTGTGGACCTTGGAATTTTTGTGTTTTCAGCGATGGCGTTTGGCCGAGAAAATTACCCCTGGCTTTTCCTCCCCCCTGCCTCCTTCGCACCTCCGCACCTGCTGCCTCCGATCTCGGGGGCCGGCGGCCGCTTCAACATAAATCCACTTTGTGTTACAGAGGGCCAGCCCTCCAGCAAAGACAGCGTCCTACTTAACCTGCTCCTCACCGGTGAGGACCGCAACCACGGCTACAAAGTCAACTCTGCTCTCCAGCGCATTATTGGGGTGAGTTGGCATCCGAGTGAGTGAGTGAGTGAGTTAGCATAAGTGAGTGAGTGAGTGAATTAGCACAGGGGCGGAATAATATTTTGTTTGTTCACTTGCCCAATCAAAGATGTACGTTTCAGAACAGGCAATTGTACTTGCCCACGGGCATGTAAGATTCCATATGTTTGTTGCCCTACTGTCAAATATTACTGTACACGGGCGTCGGGCAATGGTAATTTTCCGCCCCTGTAGCATCCAAGTGAGTGAGTGAGTGTTTTGTGTAAATACTGTATTCATTACTATGTCATAATCCACTGCATTATGTAGCATCAGAAGCTCCCACTATAAGTTTCTGATGGTTTTGGGTGGGTACAATATTGTTAATGATAAATAGCCTCTGAAGTTTAGTTTACTTCTATTGATAGTTTATTGTCATCAGTTAATAGTATATTGGTCCAGATGTGAGTATTTCTGTTTTTATCATCATGAAGCCCACACTAATTGTCCCCCTTTGCCTGGCAGGGAAGCAAGAAGTCTCTGTTCACGCAGCTGACCCGCCAGGACTGCGAGGTGAACGCCCCGACCGCCTCCCAGCACCTCCTGCAGGGCGAGGAGCTGCTCAAGGCTCTGGACGCCGACTACCGACAGAGCCGCCGGAACATGCTGGCGGCGCGGAATTAGGACACGCCTCTCTTTGTCCCCTGCCGTCAATCAGAGGATGAAGAGATTCGATTGGTGGGTGTCGTGACTCATCGAGTCTCAGCGACGCACCTCTCTTTGTCCCCTGCCGTCAATCAGAGGATGAAGAGATTCGATTGGTGGGTGGCGTGACTCGTCGAGTCTCTGCGACACCGCAACAGCTCCTCGCAGGGTCAATGACATTCTACTGGCTCCTCACCAGAGGCTGAAGAAGGCAGTTGGCTCCTCAGTAATGAGACTCCTATGGCTCCTCGCAGAAGCATCAGTGACGCTCCTGTCTGTACGGGAGGATCAGTGATGCTGGGATGCAAGGAGACCATAGGTTATTTGATAAACATCTTACAAGTTGCAAGTCCACTCTGATAAATTATCCCCATAGATCTGTGGACATGAGATTGCTTCATCTATTGTAGCCCATGTAAAGGAGCACTTGTTTTTGATGTATCTTCAATTGTCGTGTATATATGTCCTGATGGGGTTTTGTTGGTCCGCAGAGATGGCGTCGCTAACATCGTCCAGTCATCTCACAGGACACGTAGATTTCGAATGAATCCTTGTTCAAGAAATATGTTCAATGTCGCCTGTATTTGGTAGACAGTTGTAATCTTTGTTGTCGCTATTGTCCGTTTTGTATTTGATTGCATTTCATCCAGATACAATTTAACTTTGGTTGTTATATAAAAACATAAAAATACATGTAAAAATAATGTCACCCATGCCAAAACATGAGTATTATCTGTTTATTTATGTTTCGAATCCGTAGAGCATATTTAGAACACGTGACTGAACAGGTCACAGGGGCAGATAATTACGTTAACTTATTAAGCAGAATATAGTATTGGAAAGAACATAAGAAATTATGATCGTTTGTTTTTTCAATTATTGACAATTTTAACCATCATGATATCATCTTTTTATTCCTTCATTATTTTATGCACAAAATAACGGATAAGGTTTTTTTTTCCCCTACAAAAGAAACCTTCTTAGCAAATAGATTCGACATTTGTATGTACCGGTTGTACAACTGTATTACATTATTAATGGCGTTTAATTTGTTGAATGTGTAGATAGAATTGTATTACATAGTCTTTATTTGTTTGGTTGGAATTATGTTTATTTGGTTATGAATCATAACCTGCTTTGGACATACACATGTGTATAACATTTGTGTTATACTTTGAAACAGGATCTTCTATCATATTCATATATTTTACCACCATTGTGCCACTACAGTGTATATATGCCTTTTGACATGTTAATGTTTAGCATGCGGTATCAAGTATCACATCTGTTATTTGTTGTATTACGACATGTATTTGACAAAAGAAAAAAGAAAAAAAAAGTACGAGGTAGTTCTCTGTGTAATATATAGAGTGTAGTGGGGCCGCACTCACTGCCAAGTAGGATCTGTAAACATCTAATATTTTTATTGTATCCCAATACAATGTCCAGAAGATACTCCTAGAAACGTGTCAACTGTAACAAAGCACAAATAATGACGATGTTTCCTTCCTTTAACATGTACAGATGAAATCTCTCAATCAGATTTTGTTTTTAAACAACATGTTTTAATTTTGTGAGAACCGCACATTACGCAATTAAAATATTCTGATGGTTTTTGTCTGGGTGTTGTCTGTGTGCCCTTACAGCCTTGTCAAGCTTTCGCTCAGAGATCACTCGCAGCCAACAACTGATGGTCTCCAGCCAAGAAGCACAAATCAGACTGATAAAGCTTGGGATTGGGGTTTACACGGATTGATAAGGTATGGGGTGGGGTTTACACGGATTGATAAGGTATGGGGTGGGATTACACGAATGGACTTACACAGATTGGTAAGGTATGGGGTTGGGCACACAGATACAGGTAATGTTTACACAGTGTGTAACTTCCCAGATTAGTCATCTTCTAAAACAACATTAAATATCACACTCATTTTCAGAAGTTCATTCATATAGCATAGTTTTAATACCCCATATTTTTCTGAAACATTTTGTTACAAACATTTGACATTGTGTGTTATTAATGGCATTGTAATTATTGAATAAAATGTCATTGTTATTACAATTGTTCTTGTGTTTATTTTTCACGTATTTGGAAGTCGGTAATCTTGTAAAACTACTTGCCATGATTTGGCCAAATGAAAAGTAACTTGTCTAAATAACATGGGCAAGTTTCCAGTGATTCCATCCACCTAGTAACCACCATGACGTGGAGGCGGAGCGGGTGGCAGCACAATGGTAATTGTTTGGACTTAAAAGAGCCAAAGACACCAGGTTGAAATGACGTCCCACCGGCATCAATGTTCGTACAAATTACCTTTCTAATGCGATCATGATAGGACGTGCTGTCTGTAGAGTGGCAACGCAGTTCTCATCTTGGTCTGTCAGTACCAGCCGGACCTTGCAGGTTTACTGTGACATTCGGCGCTACAAATGTTGTGGTTTCCTCCATAGACGTGATATAAGTGGAAAGAATTTTGAAAGTGGCTCTAAACCCAAATTTAAAAAAAAAAATACATTGATACATGCTTGTAAATATCTCTTCAACCATGTTGTGTGTAATGCTAGTTACATAATCACATTGTATTATTCTATGCAATGCAAAAGCTTTCTACTTAGTAATACTGATGTCTACTGAACAATGCTATGAAATGTCATGAAGGCACTGAGGTGGAATGAAGGGAAGGATACAAAATGAAGGCACATATAATGAAGGATATGTGAGGCACAAATAATGAAGCACAAATTGAAGGGAATTATAATGAAGGCATACACAATGAAGGCACATATATATGGATAGGAGACATACGCAATGGTGAATTATATATATAATGAAGTTCATGCACAATGACTAGCACACAATGAAGGCATATACAATGAATACATGCACAAGACAAATATATTTGGACATAATTACTTTTATTTTATTTTTTCAATAATTGGTTTCATTGCAATAAAATGGTAACGACATGAACTTCATGAAGAGAAATAATTAAAGCCACTGGTACACTTAACTCTGAACAGCTAGTATAGTCCGGCGGCATAGCTGAAAAATCGTTCATTTCCGGATACCAATTTGATACTTGGCACACTTATAGAGGTACC
>JAUTBZ010130127.1:0-14304 GCA_032361785.1 Lepetodrilus galriftensis
GCACTATAAAAACTGGTGGAAATCCAGACTAGTCAAGCAGTACATATGCATGCAAGTCATGATATTAGTGAAAGATTTTAGAAAGTGACTTTAAACCCCAAATCAACCAACCAACCAACTGTAGATTTTGCATCTGTTAATGTGTATAATGAGTATTCATCTCCACTGTTTCTAGCCCAGTACGGTGGCTCTGAGATGTCGTATCTAGACCACTGTCTGGTGATGGAGGAAATGTCTCGAGCCTCAGCTTCCATCGCCCTTAGTTACGGTGCTCATTCCAACCTCTGCGTCAACCAGCTTGTACGCAATGGCAGCGACGCACAGAAAGAGAAGTATCTGCCAAAGGTAATTATCCCCACATTTACGTGTTCTTTGGACTGCTCAAATAGTTATGAATTTGCTCCATGACATCACCAGAGACCTGCATTTCACGAAAGGAGTGTATGTTTATGCCAGACATAAAGCACAGAGTACATGCAAAGAGTTACATGTGCTGTGTGCTTTATATCCTGATATATGTCCGGCGAGGAATTTACACCCCTTTCGTGAAACAACAGAACAACAGTATGTCTGCGAGAGTTGTAAATATATTAACTTATGACTCGTAGCACTGAATTGTTTTTGGAACATGATCCTGGTCATGATCATCAACTGGAGGATGTTCACATGATAACCACAAGTCTTGGCAGTCTCTAAAGCTTGTTTGGTGCTATCCACTTTGGTGGAGGTAACTTTGTTCACTATGTTGGGATTCAAACACAGAACTTTTCATTTCGTAGTATTGTGCACTAACCGTAGTGCTTTCTGTTGTTTCAGCTGATCAGTGGGGAACATATCGGAGCTCTAGCAATGAGCGAGCATAACAGCGGATCTGACGTTGTCTCCATGAGGACCACAGCTGTCAAGGAAGGTCAGCAACCGTTTGACCACAAACTTCAAATGTAATGTTTCCTCGGAACTAAAGATGGATAGAAAATATATAATATTTGTATTATTGTGAAATTTGGAATGATTAATTTTACTATGATGATGGTTAATTATATTCTGAATGTTGTCCATTTGTAGGTGACCATTATGTCCTGAACGGAACCAAGTTCTGGATCACGAATGGTCCTGACGCTGACGTTTTAGTGGTTTACTGTAAAACCGACCCTAGCTTGGATAAACCCAAACATGGTATCAGTGCCTTTATTGTTGAGAAGGTAGGTTCACCTCTTAGGCCTGTGTGCTTGTCAACATAGAAAACCACTTGTCTGTCTCTGCAAATCTATCTGGCTAACGTTGGCATGACGGACACTATTCATATATAATTTTACCTACCGTATTGGGAAATATATATATTCCGCTTTATTTACATTTTTCTAAGTTTATTGAATATTTTAAAGAATGCAATAAAGAAAATAGAATACAATAGATTCCAAATTTTAGAATGTTCATCTATTGATCATTGATGATTGAAAAACATGTTATCCTGCATTTTGCGCAGTCCTTCGTACAGCACTATTTCGAATTCACAATTCTGATTGCAGTCATTTCCAGGATTTAGTACGTCTCCGAAACTTGACAAGCTTGGAATGAGAGGATCAAACACCTGCGAACTTGTGTTTGAAAACTGCAAAGTGCCAGGTAGATTATAATTCTGAATCCCAATATTGTAAAAGAACTTCTCCTTAAAATTGTATTTTCTTTTAAAAACAAAACCTAATTTTGATACCAATTTCAACATACAATGATATATCAATGGATGAAAATCAGATTGCGTGTGAATGTTGCAATGTTTGGGCCTATTGATGTGATATTGATAGGATGCGCTGTCTGTAGAATGGCAATACAGATACCATCCTTGGTCTGTCAGATACCATCCTTGGTCTGTCAGATACCTTCCTTGGTCTGTCAGATACCTTCCTTGGTCTGTCAGTATAAACCGGTGCTTGCAGGTTTACTGCAACATTCAGATGTTGTGGGTTTCCTTTTGCCCTAAACTGACAAGCCGTTATGTAAGTGAAATAATCTTGAAAGCGGCTCTAAACCCGTTTAAAAAACAACAACCCAAAAACCAAGGAAGTTCCATGTTGTAATGTTTCATCTGAAGGAGTATTGATTCAATCTGAATGGCGATGTTTGTATGGACGAATGTCTGCCAATAACTTAGTTTGACTGAGGTATTGTCACGTTGGGTGATCATGATATTTCCGTATTATCAACAACCATACACAATCCACGCCAGCTGTGATATGTCTGTAGTGTAATATGCATAAAGTTTAGCAGGAAAAATTACTAAAGGATTTCTCAGTGATAACTATGCTGAGTTACTGAAGTACTCTGTTGAGGTTAAGTCTTATTTTGGACAGCGGGGAACCTGCTAGGGGACGAACATAAAGGCGTATATGTGCTCATGTCTGGCCTTGACATTGAACGTTGTCTTATATCTGGAGGCTGTTTGGGGTGAGTGTCCATGCACCTCAAGTCTGGTCAGTTAGTCTGGTCAGTTTGTCTGGTCAGTCTGTCCGGTCAGTTACTGGAGTTAGTCCGGTCAGTGAGAATATGGACGTTTACATCTGTATGTTCTCCTTGTTTGCCTATATACATTCTGGTGTGCAGGTCAACATGTTCAAAGCACATATATTCTCCTCTTTCGATATTACAAAATATTATTTATACATTACTGTTACATCCATAATAAATGAAAGAACCTTGAAAGCAGCTCTAAACCTCATTTATACATTTTATAAAATAAAAAAATCTTTTTTTTTCACGTCTTCCATTTGTTATGGCAATGTAAAGCAATAAATGAAAAAATCCAAAATGGCTTTGACCAAAATTACATGACACTGTCACAGTATTGGGCAAACAATGAGGACTATTGTAACATGGCCGAGTTAGTCAAAGTTAGACAACTCTTGTCTATGCTATATTTCTGACCAATCAGAGGAGAATATGCTGGGGAAGAAAGGCCAGGGAGTGTACGTGCTGATGAGTGGACTGGACTTCGAGCGTTGTATCTTGTCAGCCGGGCCGCTCGGGTAAGTAGTGGCAGTCAAAGTCGCTTGCTTGAATTGGAGTTTAGAACCACTGTTTCACTCAGATCACAACTTGCATATTTTGTGTGCATGTGTCTTGCTTCTACTTGGCCGAATGTCCTGTGGTTGGTGGTGCTAGCACACTGGAATATCCTGCTGCAATTAGAACGTGAATACCCCACAGACAAATCCTATGGGTTAAAGATTCCTGTTGCATTGTTAAGTAATACATTCAGTCAGAAACATAATAACTGATATGACTCAGATAGCAGCAGTAGTATCATATAAATAAAAGTAAGATTAGTTTGTGTTGTCAATTGTTTAATTTACCTTGCTTCTGGGTTAACCTTCAAAATAATTCACTTGTCAGTCGCGATTAACAAATATCTATTGCTTTTTTCATAGAATACTTTTGGAATCTCGATTGCCAAGACAAATTACTGACATTTATCATTTTGGATAACTGGTACTCCATGTTTGTAATTGTCTGACTGTTGGTTTATATTGTCTGACTGTTGGTTTATATTGTCTGACTGTTGGTTTATATGTTACATTGTAGCTATGCAAGCTGACACTTACTGCTGTATGTTTCAATAAGTTGCAATATTGAAGAACAAGCCATGTATAACATGTAGTTTTAGAAGAGGGACAGATATTTGCTTTCATACTTGCAGCTAATGGATGGCATGTTTTTTATTTTTTTATTCACGCTTCTTACACTTGTGTCTATCGTCGCAAATGGGTGAAAGATTCCCGCAGCGACGTTAAACTCCATATTCACTCACTCACACTTGTGTCTAACTTGCTGTCTGTATGTGAGTTTAGTACTAATATCCTACTACTGCACTATGTTCTAGCACATTGGTATTGCATAAAATTGTTTTGTTTTTAGTTAACCGTCATATATTATCATCATCGCCTATGGGTGAAACATTCCCGCTGCGACGTAAAGATTTATTTCATCATCTTCTATATTCTTTTTCTCTTAAATTAAATTAAGTAATTTTCCCGGTTTGATACTTTTCCGTTCTACAACCACACTGATGAATAAAGTTAAACTTGTAAACAAATGGTAAAATGATAGCAAACTATGGTTTATTGTCATGAAGTGACATAATAAACATGCAATTTCATCATTTTCATGTTTCTTACTGTAGAAAAATGTATATGACTTTATCACTTGTTTCAGGATTATGCAGGCTTGTTGTGATGTTGCGTTTAAATATGCACACGAACGAGAATGCTTTGGATCAAAGATTGGACATTTTCAGGTATTACAGTTACTTTATATGTTCATGTACAGTTCGAATTACCAAATGACCACAGCTTACAATAAACAAGATATATAAATTGAATACTGTTTCCATGTATATCTTGAAAGTTACATAATATTTGAGACAGATTAGTATTCATGTTTTTATATTTCATTCCACAGATGATCCAAGCCAAGATGGCCGACATGTATACGACCTTGAATGCCAGCAGGTCATATACGTACAATGTCGCTCGATCGCTGGACAGAGGGGAGAGGCATCCTAGTGTAAGTCCAGAATGTTCTCAAATATAATGCTTTCCTTGACTAGTGGGCCGTATCAAGATTTATTGCCGTAGTACATCTTGACATTGTGAAATTAGACCATTCTCCTCTCACTATTACAGGACTGCGCTGGTGTGATCATGTACACTGCCGAGGCCGCCACTCAGATGGCTCTGGATGCCATACAGATTTTAGGTATGCTTCAATTTACATTCTTATATTAGGGGAGACAACTATCCATACCATCATTCTTAAAGACTGAATATTTATGAATGCTAGCTGACTTGAAGTTAGTGAATGTAGCTCGATTTCCAATGCTTGTACTGTTATGCGAAAAGGAAAAACTTCTCTAGTATTTTTTCAAACTATTTTTTTGTGTTCTATTTATCAGGAGGGAATGGATACATCAATGACTACCCTACAGGACGACTTCTTCGCGACGCAAAGCTGTACGAGATTGGAGCAGGAACCACTGAGATTAGGAAACTAATTATAGCCAGAGCAATAAATGCTCATTATAGATAACTTCTATAGCAAAGGCAAATAATGTTTGTTTCAATATATATATATGTTATACATGTATTACTAATAATATATCTATGACAAAGTTGGCGTTGGAACAGCCACTGCCCTTGATGTGTTGACAGTGCTGAGTTCAAGAAACCATAATGTGGAAGGATTAAGATGTTATTCAGACTTGGGAGTCAATGTTATTACGGTCAATAGAGACCAGAAACAGAAACAGGTCCCAAAACTTTTCTGAGTACAATGTTATGCTCAACTCAATGCTTTGTTCATAAAACGCTATCTAAATATTGAGCTTGAGCATGAAATCGTACTCAAAAGGTTCCGCAATCTCGGGGTCAGTCAGAACTGCTAGCGTCTGGTTGCCAGGTATACAACTGAAAGTTGACATCTCCCCCGAGTCCTGGATATGAGATTTTGTTACATTTGTTACACATACACTAGGTTGAGATACTCTATCGTCAATGACCTACACATACGCATGGTGTAAAGTCACCTTTCTATATAATATACTGGATATTCCAACCACGTTGTTATGTTATGATAATGTCCATAGAAACAAATTTGACTGTCTGTGGGAATAGACAGATTTGTTTATAATTTTTTCATGAAATTTAGTAATTTGAACAGAAATCTTTGTGAATATGCATACCCGGTATATATTGTTATTTTTAGTTCCTTTTTCCTTCTTATGATCAGATATATTATAGGGCAGATCACCTTTTATGTGATGATAATAATCTGAATTTCTGTATTTCGTGTGCTGTGCCATACTCACTATATAACCTGTCTCGATGACTATATGATACAGAGGTGGAATCTCGTAGGTTAATAATGCGGGCATTATCGTCTCATATAATTAGATTTACTGTTTAAAATGTTAGCCAATTCTTATTTGAATGTGTTGTTTGGTAGTATTACCACTGTTTAGGAAGAACCTTTTACTATGTTTATGTGAAAGGAAATGTTTTCTCAGGTTAGAGCAAGCATTGTCTTGCACATCTCAGGATGTATATTAGAAAAATTCTAAACTAAGCTATTAATTCTAACACGTATTACAAGAGATAGTAATTTATGTACAGCCTTTTGCATAATTATTATTTTTGTATTATTAATCAGTTAATAACAAAAGTGCAATTAACATTGTATACATTTATCAAGTCTTTGAAATTAGTTGATTTTGCTGATGGTGTGACAGAATTCTTTGAATGTATTGCGTACTACTGTATATTCTATTGTTTATCATGGGATTGTTACAATTGTTATCATAGGCATTGAGATAGATTGGTCTTCATTCACAAATGACTGAGGTACAGTAATAAGTATCAATATATGAACTTAAGAATTAATGCTTCTGTGATTGATTCCGTACCAACATAGTGGTTCCATTTTCTACATCATTATATCACCTAACTAGGTTCGGTATGAAAGAATGTGTTTGCTTGTCTGACGTGTGTAGTCTTGGAAATGTGGAAATATTTTGTGTGTGCTAACCAGTTGAACAGAAACTGAAAAAAGCTCAGTTATAGGTAAAGGACATGATTTGCCAATTTGGATATATTTATATATGTTATGTTATAGTATGTATGTATGTATGGTGTGCAACATGAGAGTACAGATTGTTACACAGAAATAAAATACTCCTAGCAATGCACTGTTAATTACTTCTATCGAAAATGGATGGACCGTACCTACAACATACATCTCTTCAATCATATATGTGTGATGAGGATTGACAGGGAACTATTGCCTGATGTTCACATCCTTACGTTGGGGTAAACCAAAGACAGTAGTGAGATTTTCAGTAGAGGTGTGGTAACAATAGTTCTTCATGGGTGTAGTTTGTTCTCCGTTGTTGTTTGAAAACGGTACAATACACTAACTCATCCTTGTCCATTTCTTCTCATCTTTGAATTGTTCAAGTTTTCCCACGTCCCACTTCAACATAGAGCATGTCTGAGTATTACTTCACGTATATTTATTTGTCACGTGATATTTGACAGGCTTGCCTACGTTGAAGTTACAACTGCACGTGAATAATGTCACTTGACCAACACAATTATGTGACGTAATAAGCAGGAATTCTAGCGTTTGAACTGAAACGTGGGAGTGGGGAAAGTAAAAGTCGAGTAACATACTTGAAGATGAACATTCTTGAAGATGCATTGACGATTCCAAGAAATTAAACAAGTGTATTGAAGGTTTTGTCATTTATTCCCCGCTTTATAGTAACACGAATGAAGGTAGTCAGGGTAGTCGTCACACCAATCAGCGTAACATTCCCTGGGACCGGGGATCAGGAGCCACAATAATAACTTAGAAATACTTGTACAGGCAAAACAGCAAGCAAAACTACTACAATGTACACGGCTAGTGCTGGGAGTGGATAAATATTGCATGTTGCCCGTATACACACTCGACACGTGCATCTATCACTATCGCTTCCAAATGCACGCACATCATTGATCCTATACATCTGTACGTGGTTATTATACATACCTGGAACACTAGATACGTGTGATAAGTTCTATTCATTCCCAAGCAGTTAAACGAAGGGCAGCACATGACAACGAGGAGTTCCATTAACTGGTGTAAACAATATGGCACAGCAAAATATTACAAGCAATATTTGTACACAGACTCGCTTTAACAATCACAGTTGGTGAGTTGAAACTGTCCACTGAAATACATGTCGAGTATTTCAACTGGATGGCTATTGGTCAAGTAATGCATGTATCATATATACCCGGTAGAAGGCACTTTGGGGATTCGTTGCGTAAATTGTGGCCTAGATTATTGCCGATCAAACTTCAAAATGTACCTCAAAGTATCTCCATATTTAACTCGTCATAACTGGTAACCTGGCGATACCACTGGCAGCAATTTTCCATGGGGTTGGGTTAGTTAGACTGGAAGTCGTAGGTTATATGTAAACATTAAACAAATTTAACAGTATTTAACACTATCACTGCACACATCACGTTTCTTTATATAGCCCACGACAATAGCTGTCCATCTTCACGATAATGATTCATAGCCAACATAATAACCGCCCTCATATAACCCCAATAAATATCAAGCTAAACGTACACCTTAATGCAACAACGGCCTGAAATTCACAATCGTTTATACACACATATGTACTATTGCTAATAATGCATACATGGCATATATGATCACTAAACAAAGACACTAAATCTACATCTATAACACATTTTCACAATTTAAAAACAAATCTTGTGTACAGAACTATTAGTCAATATGGAGCAGTTACTTCACCTTCATAGTGCCATGCTGCTCTCAAATAATGGGGACTTCAGTCGATCAATTATTAATAGATAAGGCAATTTATGTAATGATTGTTTTATAAATGATTTACAGACACATTTTACTGATGAATATTAAGTTCTACTAATGGATACGATGACAATATTATGACCGATCATCAGCAATGTATTGATAGTATCAACTTACTGAAACATTGCACGAAACAGTGACATGAACCGTTACCCTTCTTGTGGACACTTTGTTGTCATACTTAACATTTAGCTAGAGCAACAAACCGTCCACAAAAATTGGTTTGGTAACTATATTTCAGCATATACGTAGGTCTAGAGAATTGCAAGTTAACGTTATTTCCTTTGCGTCAAAAATAGGAACGATGCTTGCAAGATGATCGTATTCGCCGTTCTATAGGATCGCAGGTTGATTGACAGTCACATTAGGTGGAACTCGCCATGTTGTGACAATCCTTCGTTACTCATATGTCGATGAAATCGTCATATCCTTTCCTTGACGGCTATGTTGAAGTCACAGAGGATACACAGATGTGACTTAAATCGACGTTGTCCTTTACTACACCAGTGAAGTAAGTGTAACAACGTAGACGTATCCCACTTGTTAGATTGTGTCCTGTCTGTCAAGATCCTCTTTCACGCGGCAAGAGAAAGACACAAGACACAGTGATGCATTGATTGTAAAAAGCACCAAAAGCACTCTGAAAGATTTAGAAATCCGTGGCACCAAGTACCAATGTCAGATAACTGTGCACACTAGAAATCCGTGGCACCAAGTACCAATGTCAGATGACTGTGTCACACTAGAAATCCGTGGCACCAAGTACCAATGTCAGATATGACTGTGTCACACTAGAAATCCGTGGCACCAGTGTCAGTTGTCTGGGGTACATTAGAAGTATGAGTGATGACCTTGATCCGTGACCTTGGCTGTTGTCCGTTGCTCTGAACAGGAAGTTCTAGAAATAGAAATATCGTTGTAATACATGCCAGAATTTGCCTGTCAATAGTGTAAAGGTTGTCCATGATCCAGATTGCATATTGATGTTAATAGTAGATGGCTGGCTTACAAAAGGTAGCCTACATTACGGGTATTATTTGTAATTGTAAACATTATTATGGAAGATGTTCATTGGAGTATAATAGAAGCTAATCAACAATCTGATGTATACATTGGATCTGCCGTACATTGATGCTACCTATGAGTTGGGTATCATCAGCATACAAATGGTATGCCAAATTGTGATGAGTGATATGTTGTCCAAGATTCTTAGTATAAAGTGTAAATAGAATTGGCCCCAACACTGATCCCTGTGGAACACCACATGACAAAACAGCTTCGTGCGACAGAGTATTCCTGACATCCACTCTCTGACGTCTATTATTTTCAATGAACTAAATTTAAACGGTAATGAACAATTTTCAAACGGGGGAGTATCTGTGTCTTGTTGTCTTGAACTGCCACAATGCTACGATATAGAGGTATACATCTTATATACAGGCCTACATTAGATATACATGTAGTATACAGCTATAACCTCTTACCAGCAGGAATCTCTGGTGTGTCGTCTCCTACGGCCCTCTGTAGAGACTTGAACAGTTTGGAGGGGATGTGTCTGATCTCGTCTGGGTTCAACGTGTCCGGAAGTCCATCGTCCTCCTCCTCCTCCACAGCTTTGCGTGACCTCACGGGCATCTCTGGAACAGCCGATCAAAACACTGCAATAGCTTGTTGACATGTTCTTCCAACCTTGGTGGTAACTACTTCGTAAAACAAAAGCTTCCTCATTTTCAAAAATCGTATCGGACTATACTAGTATCCAGATTGAAGTTCAATGCCCATTTATGAAGGTTCTGAATCCAATACTCGACCACAAACCTTCCGTAATGGTTTCTCGTAATTTCATAGCGCTCGAAGCCACTTACGAGAGGATAGTGGTCTTATAGTGTACACTAGAGATCCATGAAATGGTGCCCAAATCATTCTGATACCGATACCCTTTAAATTGAATGTAACAGAATTAATTGATATATTCATGGCATGCTTCTTCTCTAAGTATTGCTAAATAATACACACGCAATGTCTGGCATGCTAAACCACGTGGCCGCAAGATCTAACCAAATACCATTAATGTACTGACAGTTACTTCATGATCAGGACACCATGCTTGTAAGAAGCAAACAGGTTCTAGTACGGTGTAGACCATTGTGGATGGGGGATGAATAATGCAATGAATTGGTCATGATACTTCATATCTCAACGAATATTAGTGGTTCGAAAAAACGTATTATTATTATTATTTTTTTTTTTCTTTTTTAAATTGTGGTTTAAAGTCGCTTTCTAGAATCTTTCACTAATATCACGACGTGTATTATTGCAACACTCAATGTTTTAATTAAGTCTCTTTTACTGCAACATTCAGCGCTACAGATGTTGCAGGTTTCAATAATCAGATTATTGAACCCTATGCACCGGAAATGGATATTGTGATACTGATACTAACAAGTTTCCGCCTACTCGTAGCCGCGCGCGTCCTGTCAGTGGTCTGCATACTCACGTTCTACGGGCGTGTCCAGCTCTGCCCATGATTTAAGAACACGGAAGGAAGGAGAGGGAATGTGCTTTCCTTTATAACGTATAGACGTCTCGTCATAGTTGCCCACTCTCTCTGGCTCTTCTGTAACATACACGGACACGGTACTGCCACGGATTCCTAAAACTTCATTTGGTCAAAGATCGTCATTGTCCATTCGATAGAATAGCGCTCGTTCATTCCACAAAGCGATGTTTGCTCATGCCAAATAATGGTGGTAGTATATAGCACGATATTATGTTTAGTTATTTCAAAAGATAGTGTTTTTTTCATTCCAATAAATGATTGTATACATTCTATAGAATATAGTGTTGTTTCTTTTCATGCTTTAGCACAAGTTTCCTCTCAAATAATGTTCGGTCTCACTGAATTATGTATACGTGTACCATAAGGTAGTTCAGTTGCAGAGTTTTCCAGTAACATACTATTTATGTTAATTTAATACCAATATTATGGTCAGTCAGTCATTACACAAATACGTTCCTACATTAAAAACATATAAATTATTGTAGAATAATATTGTTTTATTTCATAGAATTAGGTTTTCCAGTAATCTCTAGTTGAATACGCTCTATGCTAGATTCTCCCTATACAGGTTGATAAAATAATAATTTTCATTTAGTAACCACCATAATATTGTTTCATAAAGGGGAATGATGGAATGGTATGCAATGTACAGTATCGTTAGCAATGAACATTGAGTATGAATATTTACGCCGGGTAATGGCAACATTTAACATAGAGAGCAAGATGAGGCGGAAGAGAACAAAAAGTAAATAATAGTAGTCGAAAATACAGGTATACAACACATGCCACAAACTATATAATAAACACACATTAGTAGACGAACAATGATACTGTGATATATATGTGCAGGTATACTTTAGGTGCGTGTGCAAAGGCTGCGAAACGTGACGTCACCAACGACGTTCCTAACCTGATTGGTCTTCTTTGGCAGGTGGACTACCGTTTCTGACAGTGGCCCATTGCGCTTTGTCTGTAGGTCGCGGAGTGCTATTGAGACCAGAGAAGCGCATCTCGTCATCCTCGGAATTGTGACGTAACAACGGGTTCCTCTGCCGTCTGGGTTTCTCTGTTCACGAGGATGGAGCGTCAGCAATAATATACGATATATGTACGAAACTATGGTGGGCATTCAATATATATATATATAACACCGTGTATGAAGTGATCGTGAGAGAATTAGTAAATCAATACAACGCCATGCGAGCCACCTGTTCACAATAAGAAGAGAGTGTCTGTAACTGGAAGCTTGACAACATCCTATTACAACATCATCTAGTGTACAGAAACATCATCTAGTGGACTATGGGGTCATTAAGAGAAGACTCCATGACACTGGTCATGGATGGTCGTGATATGCTGTCTTTTTCAGGAGACCTAATGACACGTCATTAAACAATAGCCATATTCTACATGGGCATGTTGGAATATACTACCAAACTTGCCCAAACGGACCAACTTGGATATATGGCATTAACAATGTCCATATAGGTAAATCACTTGATTAAGAACGTAGCGCTGTCCATATGCACTCACATAGACATACCATTGCCCCTGTATACTATGGTCAAACCTGATACTATACCACTGCCCATGTGAAGCAAGACCGTAGACTTTGCTCAAGACCCACCTTCCTGCTACCAATAAACATTAAACGTTACAAATAATTCTGGTCCTAGTTTACTTTCTTCTACTAAAAAACTCCAACGTAATTATCCAATGTATCGTTTCTCGAGGTTCTCATATCAACTATAAGACCAACACCATTAAACACTCTCTAGCAATCTGTTATACATATAAAGTGGGTACTTACGAAAGTACTATGGTCTCATAGTGGATATGACGGCATCGAAAAACGAGACCCAGTATTATTCATGATCCGACACTATATTGTTATTAGTTAACACGTTACACCTTCCACGCCGGAAGTCAACCCACCTTCTTCTACCGGACCCTCCTCCACGCCCTTCTCGGTGTCCGTCATCCACTGCAGCACCTTGAAGGACTTCGACTGCTTGTTGGGGTTGGATCCCACGTTGAACCTGACAGGAGCCTCTTCCTGCTGTGGACTGTCGGACTTCCGCCGTCCTTTGCCGTCCTGGATCATCCGGTACACCGGAGAGTCGGCGATGTCGTTCTTCTGCTTGTCAGGAAGGCTGCAATACGGGGCACAATGGTAAAGAACAACCTTAGGGAATTGGATTTAAATGTAGACTACATGTATTTAATTCATGAATGTTAAGAGTGATATTCTGAGCATTATACAGATTATATTTCTGTTCATGTTCGTTGGCAGGAACATGTGTGTAGGACGTAAATTGATTTTAATATCCGTTTGTGATGATTACAATCAGTTGTCTATATCCACAGAGACAACAGTTGTGTCGATATCTGGTATTTGAACAAAAGGTACCACACCAGATATTATGTGGAAACCAGATAATCACCACGTATTACTTCGTAAGTCCTAAGAAGTTCGTAAGTACTAAGAATTTGCCTAACTGGGTTTCTGCTTATGTTAATTTCTGAAGAGATCTTTTTTCACAAAGAAGTTCTTAGCTAAGAGGTTTTGAGAATACGGGCCCTGGGTGTCCTTTCACGAAGCTCTCTTTACCGATAGCAACTGCACTGCAAAGAGAGCTTTATGGTCTATTCTAGGATACGAGAGCTTTGCGAAAGGATACCCAGGTACGTATAGACACCAGATATGTTGACACCAGATGATCACCAGGTACGTAGACACCAGATATGTTGACACCATCTACATGTATTTGGACACACGTCAAGATAAGAGTACAAGCATCGTTGTTATTTGCGATGCTGTCAGATGGCAAGTTGCCAAGAGCATCAGACTTTGTTATAGAAGAAGGCCATGTCAGGTCATCCTCGGATTCTGATCAAGCTTAGTGATAGTCACAGTTTCTAGTCGTTATAGGAACATACGACGAACATACTGTGCAGGCGTACATCTATATCTAGCCTATGCCGTAATATCTTCCTTCTGACCCAGCAAGATATCGCTACATTTCAAAGGAATGTCCCATGTTTAATCTTACCCCAGAATTTATTTCTGTCAGGTATCTGTAATCAATGACATTAATTTCGCACTCCCTGTGAGTTAACATCTATCGACGGCTTCACTTAATAAATAGAAGAGATGGCTAATGTATCATCAAGAAAAACCTGATACGTCTTCATAATTGCTTAGCATACCTTGATAATCACAGGGTAGGTCAGCCAGGTCATCTGATAGCAATAAGTGTACATTTTGATAAACCAGTCTCTCTCTCTCCCGTTCTCCCTCTCTC
>JAUTBZ010130138.1:0-14303 GCA_032361785.1 Lepetodrilus galriftensis
TTTCAGTTTTATAAAAGAAGTGGTTATATTTTCAGGTTTATTTTTCTAACATTATTAAACGAGTAGTCTTGCTACTTTTGAAATTATTCATTACATATTAACTTCAACTCCTTTTAGAAATATTATCTTCAATCACTGATATTAATTTTCTAGCTATTTGGTTATCAGTTTCAGCTTCAATTTCTCTTATGCAAGTTGGGCTAGTTACATTAATTTCAGTCATAAAACCTGCAATCACATCTATTCCTACAAACAATAAACCTAATTCTTTTAAGGTTGGTTTAATTTGTTCACAGATCCATAAATCTCTTTTTGTAAGTTTTTCAACAACTCCTTTTCCTCCTGCTGCAATATTTGCTCTAAATTCATTTCCTTGAGGAATTCTTGCAAGTCCGTGAGTTGCTGGCTCTCCATCTACTAATAATATTCGTTTATCTCCTAATGTAACATCGTCAATATATTCCTGTGCCATTATTGTATTTTTACCAAAATCACCTAGAGTTTCTAAGATAACATTTAAATTAGGGTCATCTTTGGAGACTTTAAATATTCCGCTTCCGCCCATTCCGTCCATTGGTTTTAGTACAGCATTATTATATTTATTGATAAATCTTCTAATATCTTCCAAATTCCTTGAGACCATTGTTTTTGGGGTGCATTCTGGAAAATAGTTAATAAAGAATTTTTCATTAACTTTCCTTAATGCATTTGGACTATTAACAATTATCGTGCCATTTTTCTCTGCCATTTCCAAAATATATGTTGAATAAATAAACTCCATATCAAAAGGTGGATCTTTTCGCATAAGGATTGCATCCATTTTATCTAAGTTATAAGTTTGTTTATTTGATAATTCATAGTAATTTTCACTCCTATCAAATAATTTAATATCTTGGTTAGTTACATATGCAACACCATTCTCTACAAACATATCACTTTGTTTAAAGTATTGGACATTATGCCCCATTTCTTGGGCTGCTAACATCATTGCAAATGTAGAGTCTTTGTATGGTTTTATTGTTTCAATAGGATCCATTAACACACCGATAATTGCCATTTTTTACCTCTAAGTTATTAAGTTTATGATATTATATATTATAGTATATTTAGCATTAACTAACAGACAAAAATAATGAAAAAACTTGAATCAACAATTAATCATTTTAAAAAAACAAAAAATATAAGGCTTTTAAGTTATGGCAAAAGAGGCATAGAGAAAGAAGGTCTTCGCTATACTTTGGCAGGAAAATTATCTGAAAAATCTCACCCAAGTTACTTAGGGCTTGCTTTAACTAATGAAGAAATAACTACAGATTATGCAGAAAACTTACTTGAAGTGGTTACTCCAGCATTTTATAACTCTAAAGAAACAGTTGAGCATTTGTGCTATTTGCACCGAGTATTGGCCATATCTGATGAAGAATATATTTTAAATGCTTCTATGCCAGGATTTATAAATGATACAGAAAGTGTTAAAGTTGCCGATTATGGAGAATCTAACTCTGGAAAATTAAAAAAGCTTTATCGAAAAGGGCTTGCACTTCGCTATGGAAAAGCAATGCAATTAATATCAGGTATGCACTTTAATTACTCTATTTGTGATAGCTTGTTTAAAGTATATGCGGAATATTTGGATAAAGATTTTAACCAACAATTTATCAATGATAAATATATGAATTTGGTAAGAAATATTAGAATATATAGCTGGGTAATACCTTATTTATTTGGACACTCACCTGCTGTTGACAAATCTTTTTTCAAAGGTAAATCAAACCACTTAAAAGAGCTTGATAATGAAACATTATATTTACCTTACGCAACATCTTTGCGAATGTCGGATATAGGTTATCAAAATAAAACAGACCAATTAGTAAGTGCAAATAGCTTAGAAATATATACAAAAGATTTAATAAAAGCAGTTACTACAACATCAGACGATTATAAAAAATACGGGGTGAAAGATTCTACAGGAAACTATCAACAACTAAGTAATAATATATTGCAGATTGAAAATGAATACTACACTGTAGCAAGACCTAAACAACTATTAAAAAAAGGTGAAACTGCTCTTAGCACTTTGAACAAAGAAGGGATTGCTTATGTTGAGCTTAGAACTTTGGATATTAACTGTTTTGAGCGAAATGGTATCAACCAAGAGCAATTAGACTTTTTGGAAATTTATATGCTTTTTTGCCTATTTACAGAAGCTCCTAAATTAGATAATGAAATGGAAATGGAATGTAAAGATAATATGGCAAAAGTATCTTGTTGTGGGCGTGATGCTAACTTAAAAATATTTAATAATGGTAAAGAAACTTCAGTGAAAGAATGGGGTGCCAAAGTTATATCGCAAATGAATATAATTGCAAAAGCTATGGATATAGAAAAACATAGACCACACTTTGAAAGCATTCTTGAACGAATGAATAGCTTAATTAGAAATCCAGAAAAAACACCATCAGCAAAAATATTAAAACAGCTAAAAAATAAAAGCTACCATAAATTCATAACTGAAATTAGTAAAAATCACTATGAAGAAGCTAAAAAAATAGGACTGTCTAATGCAGAACTAAATAAGCTAAAAGTAGATGTTATGAATTCTATAAAAAAAGAACAACAGCTAAGAAATTTAGATAAAATCGCATTTGATGAGTATTTAGACAAATATTTAAAAGAATATAGGGATTTATTATAAGTTAAAAAATAAAAAGGGTAGCTGAGGAGCTACCCTTTTTATTTGTTTGAAAAATTTTTTCCGAAAAACATTCATTTAAAACAAATAATTAAATCTTTAGGATTTATCCAGAAGATTTTAGTTATTTTTGATATAGCTTTATTGAATTTTCAACTTCTTTTATTGCTTCAGCTTTATCTCCATAGCCATCTAATTTAACCCATTTGCCTTCGTCTAAATCTTTGTATCTTTCAAAGAAATGTTGGATTTGCTCTAACAAAAGTTTTGGGATATCTGATAAATCTTGGATATTTGAAAGCATTGGGCAGGCTTTTTCAATAGGGCAAGCTATCAACTTAGCATCTTCACCAGATTCGTCAGACATTCTAAGCACGCCAACAGGTCTAGCTTCAATAACGCAACCAGCAACTAAAGGCTCAGGCGTTATAACTAGCACATCAAGAGGATCTCCATCACCACATAGTGTTTCTGGAACATATCCATAGTTTGCAGGATATTGTAGAGTTGTTTTCATAAATCTATCAACTGTTAAACATTGTGTGTCTTTATCTACTTCGTATTTTATTGTTCCAGAATTTGTTGGAATTTCAATAATCACATTAAATTTATTTGGCGTATCGCCTCGTTTTACATTTCCTAAACTCATTTTTTACTCCTTGTTAATTTTTTAAAATTATAAACTTCACTATTTCACTACTTTGAAAGGTTAAATATTAACATATTAACTAAAATTTTTCTTAATGTTCTTACTTTTAATATTTTGGGAGATTTTAAAGATTGTGTAATAATAAAACTTATGGAAAATAAGCAAATACAAGCAACACAGCAAATAATTAATTTATCAGATAGTATTGTTCAATATGGCGATGGGATTTTTGAAACCATACTTATTAAAGTTGATAAAGGAATTGAAATTTATAACTTTGAGCTTCATAAGCAAAGAATAAAACTTGGCTGTTTAAGATTAGGTATAAATACTCCTAATTTAGTTAAATTAGAACAAAAAATAATCTCAGCTATTGATTTAAATTTATTAGATAAAAGTCTTAAATATATAATTATTAAAGTAATAATATCAAGAGGTGAAGCGTTAAGAGCTTATAAAACAAGTAGAACTCAAAATACAAAAATATATATTCAAAAAACTCCTTACAAATTCAATGCCAAATTATACTTAGGTGCAAAAATAAGAGTTTGTGATATTAAATTGGCAACACAGCCAGCTTTGGCTGGAATAAAACATTTAAATAGGCTAGAACAAATACTTGCTAAGAGAGAGGAAAATAATGATTTATTTGAAGAAGGTTTAATGCTTGATGCAAATAATAATGTTATTGAGTGCATTTCTAGTAATATTTTCATTATAAAAAATAATAAAATAATAACTCCAAAACTAAATAAATCAGGTGTTTTGGGAACAATAAGGCAAAAAATATTTGATTTTAAAGATGATATTATTCAAAAACTTAACTTGGAAATAATAGAGTCATATTTGAAAATTAATGATATAAAAGAAGCAGATGAAATTTTTTATACAAATGCTATTGCTGGCATTGTTCCTATAACAGCTCTAGCAATTTTTGATAAAAAATATAAAATAGATAATATTAAGGAATTAGCAAAAATTATAAAGCACCCTTGTGCTAATTATTTTAAGTAAAATATTTAAAACTATATTCCTTTTAAAAATCACAAAAAGCATCTAATAACTAATAACTAGCTTTTATTTAAAAACTTAAAGAATAAATTATTAAAATGCAAATAACAGAAAACCTACCTTTTTTTAAAATACGCGAAGATATTGATATTTTCCAAGGAGCAAAAAGCAAAGATGGCTCGCCAACTTGGGTGCTATTTGATCCTTTGCGAGATATGTATTTTAGAGTTGGCTTAGCAGAAATAGAGGTTCTTGGAGCTTGGGACTTGGAAGATAATCTGAAAATTTGTGAAGCTGTTCAAGATAAAACAGGCTTACTTATAAACTCAGATTATGTGGAAAGTGTTAAAAAGTTTTTGGTAAATAGTCAGTTAATTGCAGCTGATAGCCAAGGAACAGCGAAAAGACTTACTGATGTAACAACTAAAGCTAAAAAAGGAATGATTGCTTGGCTTGTTCATAACTATTTATTTATTAGAATTCCATTAATTCAACCTGATAAATTCTTAACTGCAGCACTTCCTTATTTTAGGTTTATATTTACTAGAAAGTTCTTTTCTGTGGTTATGGTTTTATTCTTTATTTCTGTGTATTTAATCAGTCGTGAGTTTGGTCAATTTATAACAACATTTTTTGACTTTTTTGATTTTGAAGGTTTTTTACTTTACGCACTTGCAATTGGCTTTGTGAAAATTTTGCATGAAATGGGGCATGGATTTTGTGCCAAATATTATGGTCTCCCCGTAAACTCCATGGGGCTTGCTTTCATTGTTTTATTTCCAATTTTATATACTGATACAACTCATTCGTGGCGTTTGACAAAACGAGTTCCTAAGCTAAAAATTGCAGCCGCTGGTATGATTGTTGAATTTATGGTTGCAATTATTGCAACTATTATTTGGGCAGTTAGTCCTGAGGGTGGTGTAAAAACAGTTACTTTTTTCTTAGCAGCTGTTAGCTGGATTAGTACACTTTTAGTTAATACAAACCCACTTATGCGGTTTGATGGATATTATTTTTTATCTGATTTTGTTGAAGTTGATAACCTTCAAAATCGTTCAATTGAGCTTGGTAAATGGTTTTTGCGTGAGCTATTATTTGGTTTCAAACTACCATCACCAGAAGATGGAAACTTACCTCAGAAAACTCAAAATTGGATGTTGGTTTATGCTTATAGTATTTGGATTTATAGATTTTTCTTATTCTTAGGAATTGCTTTAGTTGTTTATTATATGTTTTTCAAATTATTAGGGATAATCCTTTTTACTGTTGAAATTCTATGGTTTTTAGCTCTTCCTATATTTAAAGAAATATTAATGTGGTGGAAAATGAGGGAACATATGAAAATTAATTTTAGGACAACCGTAACATTTATGAGCTTTATTGGGATTTTATTTTTATTCTTTTTCCCTTGGAGTAGCACAGTTGAAGTTCCAGCTGTTTATAAACCATCTAAATTTAGTAACTTATTTATTTCTGAGCCTGCAAGGTTAGATGAAGTTGTTGTGAAACAAGGTGATAAAGTAAAAAAAGGAGATATTTTATTCAAATTTAAATCACCAACTTTAGAAAGAAAGCTAAAAGTTAAACAACTTAAATTAAAAGCTTTAGAATCTAGACTTAAAACAAGTCATATTGGAGCATTACAGCGAGAAACTGATGTTATTAAATCACAAATACTATCAACCCAAAAAGAGATTGATGGTCTAAATGAAAAGTTAGAAAAGTTATCTATTTATAGTCCAATATCAGGTATTGCAAGTAGTGTTAATGAAGATTTGTATAAAGGATTATGGGTGAATAAGAAAACCCAGCTTGCTTATATTGCTGATTTTTCTGATATGAAAGTAATTGGTTATATTAATGAAAAAGATTTTGGGCGAATAAATAAAAATTCAGAAGGAGAGTTTTATTTTGAAAATAACTTACATACTAAACTGAATGTTTCGGTTGAAAAAATAGATAAAACAAACTCTTCCTCATTATCTGAAAGATATTTAGCTTCAATTTTTGATGGGAATATTCCCGTTAGAGTTTCTGAGTCTGCTTTTGCTGAAAATAACTTACTTGAAAAAAAGAAAATAACCTTAACACCAGATCAAGCTATATATAAACTAGAATTTCTTGCAAAGAAAGATGATACAGAAAACAAAGAAAACTCATCATTAGAACCAAATATGCTATTGAGAGGAGCGGTTCAGCTGGAGGGTGAGCGTAAAAGCTTTGCCTCACGAATTGCAAACCAAGTTACAGCATTATTGATTAGGGAAAGTGGGTTTTAGAAAAGTGTAGTTTATAAAGTTAAAGAGCTTTAGAGTTAATACATTAAATAAAGAAGTTAAACCTTTAGGCAGTAAATAAAACTCACTGCCTAAAGGTTTAAAAAACTATTTCTACCACATACTACTAACTCTTTCAGATGGTTTACGATACATTTTATCACCTTCTTTTATGTTGTAAGTATCATAAAAAGCATCCGTATTCATTAGAGTGCTATTTGTTCTGAAAATACTAATAGGATGAGGATCGGTAGCTATCATTTTTAACATGAATTCTTTTCTTGCTTTTAATCTCCATATTTTTGCATACTGCTCAAAAAACTGTTTACTATTAACTATTTCTCCTTCTTTTTTTCTCAGTCTTGAATAAGCTTTAAGTGATATTTGAAAACCATTTAAATCTCCAATAATCTCTCCAATAGTTAACTCTCCTTTCAGATATACGCCAGGGAAAACCTCAAAGTTATTTGCTTGAGATATTAGTTTGTTTTTTAGTTTATTGAATGCTTTTTTATCTTTCTCAGTCCACCAATTTCTAAGGTTACCATCTGCATCAAACTGACTTCCTTGGTCATCAAAAGCATGTCCTATTTCATGGGCTATAACTGCACCAATTCCAGCATAATTTTGTGCGTCTGTTGCATTTATATCAAAAAATGGAGCATTTAAAATTCCTGCCAATAATATAAATCTGTTAAATGTTGGTTGATATGATGCATTTACTTCGTGAGTAGATACCTCTGGAGAACTCTTATCTACTTTTTGGTTTAGTTTTAATATGTTTCTTGCAAAATTAAAATTATTTACTCTAATTATATTTTCAACTAACTCGTTTGGCTTAATTTCTAACTTAGAGAAATCAATCCATTTCTCTGGATAACCTATGCTATAAAGCATTTTATCTAATTTATTTAATGCCTTAGCTTTTGTTTCGTCAGTAAAAATAGTTGAATTAGTTATTGATAATCTAAACTCTTCTGTAATTGAGCTAACTAATTTTTCAACATATTTTTTAGATTTCTCATCAAAATTATTTTCCACATAAGCTCTTCCAACTATTTGCGGTATAACGGTTTGAATCAAAGCAATTCCTTGCTCCCAATCTTTAGGGGCTTCTTGTATTTCACCACGCTGTTTGTCATAAGTTATCATAACTTTTTCAAACTCTTCTGTAAGACTAAAAGAGAATTTTTTTATTACTTTAGCAGTATAATAATCTTTCCATTTTTCAATAGAAACTTCAGTGAAGTATTTGTTAAACCACCTAATATAAGGTAACTGCTGAACAATAATTCTATCAAAACTAACCCCTAAAATATCAAAAGTTTCACTTAAAGGATAATTATTCATCACCTCAAGAACTCCTTTGTAATCATATTCATTATAAAGCTCTTGAAAGTTTCTGTTTTGAACTGGAGTAAAATGCATTTTTGCTAAAGATTTTTCAATGCTGATTACATTTTCCACTCTTTTATCTAAATCTTTATAACCTGATAATTTAAATAAACTTTTTAATGATTCTTTATATGCTTTTATTTGTTTTTTTGAATTAGCATTATCCTCTAAGTAATTATCTTTACTAAGTGAAATACCTGATTCATACATAGTTAAAACATATATATCAGAGTTTTTTAAATCAACATCCACATGAATTTTAAATGGTGAGCTAATATCAGCTTTTGATAATTCAGCTGCTAATAAAGCAATTTCCTTATGAGTTTTAGCATTTTCTATTTTATCCAAATATGATTTAATAGGCTTTATTCCTAGATTATTTCTTGTTTTTTTGTCTATAAAAGAAGAATATAAATTTTTGACTTGCTTTTCAGATATGCTTTTAGGATCTTGTTTTTCAGCAATATTCTTTAAATCCTGTTCTATTTTATTTGATATTTCAACAAAACTTGATGTTAGTGTCTTAGATTTTGGTATTTTCACACTATTTAACCACTCATAATTTACACTTTTATAATAATCATCTTCAAGCTTAGGTTTTTTATCTGCACAAGCAGTTGTTATTGTGAGAAGTAAAGCACTTGCTACAATAGTCTGTTTTATTATTTTCATATGTTTTGTATTATCCTTTATTTATTATTTAAATTATCAAAGCCGTAAATATAACACATTTGTTATGTTTATAATCTATAAAAAGCATACGATTTATAACTTTCATAGCTTTGTTTCTTTTTATCTAATCATTTCCAATAATGGGCTATTATTTACAAACAAATCCTGTTGAATTACAATTATGACAAGGATTACACATTATTTCAGAAATTGATTTTCCTTTTCTTTGAATGCTTAGCTCAACTAAACCTAAGTTTGAAATAGGTGATAATTTATATTTTTTGAAATTAGTAACTAAATATTTTTCTAACTCTTCTAAAACTAATTTTTTATCTGATTTTTTTTGCATATCAATAAAATCAATAACTATAATTCCACCTATTTTTCTTAGTTTTAATTGATAAGATATTTGCAAACAAGCCTCTAA
Organism: Lepetodrilus galriftensis; assembly: GCA_032361785.1. NCBI lineage: Eukaryota > Metazoa > Mollusca > Gastropoda > Lepetellida > Lepetodrilidae > Lepetodrilus > Lepetodrilus galriftensis. The sequence continues at coordinate 9,126 of JAUTBZ010130138.1, forward strand.
ATTAACTTTTAAAATAGTTTTTTCTTTATCTTTTTTACCGATAAATTTGCCAGTATTTACATCAATTGAAGTCAAAGCTTGGGTTTGCTCAATAATTAAAAAAGCACCTGATTTTAGTTCTACTTTTGGATTAAGCAAATTTTGAACTTGTTTATTTATGTTTTTTTCTGTATCAAAAATATCAGCATCTTCATCAAATAGATTTACAATATTGGCTTTATTGGGGAAGAAATTATTTAAATAATTTTGTATATCTTGGTTTTGTTTTTCATTATCAGTTTGAATACTTGTAATTTCATAGTTATTAGATTCCAAAAACTCACTCAAATTATCTCTAATAACCCTAAGGTAAATCGCTAGTTCGTTATAAATTAGTGATTGTGGTTTGGATATTTTCACTTCTTCTTGAATTGATTTCCATAAATTATTTAAATAACTTAAGTCTTTTTTAAAACCTTCTTCAGAGTTTTCATTAAAAGCAGTTCTTATAATATATCCGCATTTAGGAAGCTCTTTAGTTAAACTTTCAATTATATTTTTTAATTTTTTCCTTTGAGTGTCTTTTGAAATTGAGCCAGAAATACCTATTAACTCTGAATAAGGCAGTAAAACTAAGCTATGTGAGGCAATAGCAATATCAGTTGTCAATTTAGCTCCTTTTGAAGAAATAGGGTCTTTTAAAATTTGCACAATAATTTCTTTACCTAAATTAAATAAACTTGAAATTTTGTGTTTTTTTGTGTTTTTAGATTTATTTTCCAAACAATCTTTAGCTTGTAAAAAAGCATCTTTTTCAAGACCAATATCAACAAAAACAGCGTCTAAACCTGTAACAATTCTAGTTACCTTTCCTTTGTATATATTGTTTTTTATAGATTTATTGTAGTTATTTTCAATAAAAAAATCATATAAAGTATCATTTTCTAAAATTGCAATTGCAGTTGATTTGTGTGTGTTTTTTATTAAGATTTGTAGTTGTTTCATTCTTTTATGTATCAAAAATTCAAAAATTGGAGAATTCATAGTAGAATAAATAGATAAAAATATCTAGGTAATCTTTATGTCAGTTTTAAATAATATATTCGGTAACATTTTCGCAAACATTTTTAGTAGCAGTATAAAAAGCATTGAATACAAGTTCAGAAATGAAACTACTCTTGCTCATAAGTATGACTGTGGCTCAAAAAAAATCCATTATGGAGCAAATTTAAAAGTTAATAAAAATCAAATTGCGATTCTAGTTCAAGAGAATAAATTAGCTGATATCTTTTTCCCTGGAATATATTTGCTTGATAATTCAGGAGCACCTCTTTTATCAAAATTGCAAAATTGGGATGGAAATGAGAATCCATTTGAAGCTGATATTTATTTTTTCAGCACTGAAAATGAAACTAATGTTTCTTGGAATACTTCTAAAAATATAGCTGTAAAAGATAAAAAATTTGGTAAAACAAGTATAAAAGTTGCAGGAAGTTATTCTCTTTCAATTGAAAATATAAAGTATTTTCTAATTCAAATGCTAGAAAATAAATTTGATATAAATGTATCAATTAATAATTTAACTCAAGAGTTGCTAGAGGGTTTGGCAAAAGAAATAACTAGCTCAAAAGTAGAGTTGGTTGAATTGCTTGAAGGCTATCAAAATATTTTGCGTGATATAAAAAATGAATTAGGGCTTAAGGTTTTAAAACAAGGATTTAAACTTAAGAAACTGAGTATAAGTAAAATATCTCTACCGCAAGATGTGAAAAATAAAGTTCTAAACGCAGAAGATAAAAATGTAGAAATAAAAGATATAATTGAAGAAGAAGCTTTGCAAAAAGTTGAGCCAAAACTTGAAGAAGTTAAGCAACAAGAGACAATAACCACAAAAGAAAACAAAGAAAAAGTTATTGAAAATATTGAAGTTGAAGAAATTCAACCAGTTATTGTTCCGCAAATAGAAGTAAATGAAAATGTACAAAAAAGAGAGAAAATATATTACCTTATGATTATGGGCGAAAGAAAAGGTCCTTATTCAATTATTGAAATAGATAATATGATTGAAGAAAAATCAATAGATATTAGTATGTTGGTTTGGAGTAAGAGGTTTTCTGGCTGGATAAGTATTGAAAAAGCTAAATCTGAAAACTGGAACTAAAATTTCAGTCTAAAGATTTAGCAAAAGGAAATAACTTGAAAACTATGAAAATGGCGGAGAGTGAGGGATTCGAACCCTCGATACGGCTATAAACCATATACTCCCTTAGCAGGGGAGCGCTTTCGACCACTCAGCCAACTCTCCGAGTCGTTTCTAAGAAACAAAAAACCTAAAAACGAGGGCAAAGATTAACACATTTATCTAAGCCTGTAAAACAAAATAAAATAAAATATCAAAAGAAGAGTAAATTATGAAAAATTGGAGAAAAAAAGATCCGAAATATAAATTAGAGCAGAAAAAATATCCAAACCCTGTTCCAAGTAGAGAGTTTATTTTAGAAACCTTGAAAAAGTCTAAAAAAGCAATGTCATTTTCAGCTATTGCCAATATTTTTGGACTAAATAGTGCTGAAAAAGAAACGCTGAAATATCGTTTAAAAGCAATGACTAAAGATTTGCAAATAGAAAAAAGGAAAAATAAAAAATATAAAGTTGCCAAAAAACTTAAAACTCAAATTGGTAAAATTATTGCTCATTCAGAGGGCTATGGTTTTTTTGTTCCTAATGAAGGTGGCATTGATTTATATTTATCAAATAAAGAAATGCGACAAGTTATGCATTCTGATATCGTTGAAGCGGTTACTCTTCCTGGTGGAAGAGGCGATAAAAAAGAAGGTAAAATTATTAGAGTTATTGAGCGAGCAAATGAAATAATAATTGGTAAACTTGTTGAAAAATATGGAATGGTTACTGTTCAAGCTGAAAATAGAAGAATTCATCAGAAAATTCATATAAATAACTTAAAAACAACTAATGCAAAAACCAATCAAATCGTTGAAGTAAAAATTACTGATTACCCAACTCCAAGAAAACCAATTTGTGGTGATATTATAAGAGTTTTAGGCGATTATATGGACGCTGGTTTGGAGATAGATATTGCAATTGCAAGTCATAATTTACCAAATAAATGGTCTGATGAACTAATTAAAGAAACAGCGGCAATTCCTGATGATTTGATTGAGTCGGATTATGAAAATAGAGTTGATCTTAGAAGCTTGCCACTGGTTACAATTGATGGAATTACAGCAAGGGATTTTGATGATGCAGTTTATGCCAAAAAGACTAAAACTGGTTATGTTTTATATGTTGCAATTGCTGATGTTGCTCATTATGTTGAGAAAAATTCAGAATTAGATAAGGAAGCGGTAAATAGAGGAACTTCAGTTTATTTTCCAAACCGTGTTATTCCTATGCTTCCAGAAAAACTTTCAAATGGACTTTGTTCGTTAAACCCTAATGTTGATAGGCTTTGTATTGTTTGTGAAATGTTAATTGATAACTCTGGAAATATTAAAAGAAGTAAGTTTTATGATGCAGTTATGCATTCTCATGCAAGGCTTACTTATGAAGCTGTTGAGGAAGTTTTATTTTTAAATAATCCAGTTTTGGAAAATGATTATAAAAATATAATCCCAGATTTGAAAGTTTTAAAAGAATTATATCAAATACTTAGAAAGCAAAGAGATGATAGAGGAGCAATTGATTTTAGAACAGTTGAGGCTGAGTTTGAATATGATGCTTCTGGAAAAATTGAGCATATTTTTGCTAGAAAAAGTTTAGAATCGCATAAATTAATTGAAGAGTTTATGGTTAGGGCAAATGTTTCTGCAGCTAAATTTCTAATAAAACAAACTGGTAAATCAAAACCAGTTGCACTTTTCAGAAATCACGAAGGACCAACTAAAGAAAGGTTGGAAAAACTAACCGCCGTGCTTGCAAAAATAAATATAAAATTAAAAGCAACTGAGGAAGTTTTACCAAGCCAGTTAGCAGAAGTTATGCATTTAATAAAAGATAGAGAAGACTTTGATTATTTGCAAATTATGGTGCTTCGTTCAATGCAACAGGCTGTTTATGAAGCTGAAAATCTAGGACATTTTGGTTTAGCTTTGGATAATTATGCACACTTTACTTCACCAATTAGGCGTTATCCAGATTTATTGGTTCATCGTGCGATAAAACATGTTAATAATTTCAAAGGCTCTCTTTATTCTTATAGCTTGGAAGAAATGCAACAGCTTGGAAAACATTGCTCTATGAGTGAAAGGCGTGCAGATGATGCAAGTTATGATGTTATTGGCTTTTTGAAATGTGAATATATGCAATCAAAAGTTGGTCAAACATTTGCAGCAACACTTTCTAGTGTTACCAGTTTTGGATTATTTGCAACACTTGATGAAGAATTTATTGATGGGCTAATTCATATAAGCACCTTGGATGGCGATTATTTTCACTTTGACCAAGAGCAAAATAAATTAATCGGAGAGCGAACCAGCAAAGTCTATAAAACAGGCGATAAAGTTGAAGTTATTGTAAGTGGCGTGAATATTGATGATAGAAAAATAGACTTTTTACTAACTGAGAAATATTTACCTAAGTAATTTGGTTTATGTGATAATAAGAATTTAAAACTAATTTAATTTGGAGAAAATTATGACTAAAATTATAACAATATTTGTTTTTTGCCTGTCTTTAACTGGATGTGCTAAAAATTCCTCTACTACTAATCCTAAAAGTAATTCTAATAACTCTTCTACTTCTAGTGAGGTTTTAAAGAGTGCTGACATATCTAGTGTATTTAAGCAATATAAAGATGCGATAATTTCTTCTGATGGAGAGAAAGCAGTTAACTTTGTTAGTACAAATACAATTGAGTTATATCAAAAATATGTTGACATGTCTTTAAATGCTAATAAAAAAGAATTAGAAAAACTTAAATTGGATACTCATAAAGAAGTTAGTTATGTTAAAAATAGATCAAATATAGCTGAGCTTATTTCAAGTGATGATGATCTTACTAAGCCAATGCTAGAGCAGTCTTTTATAAAAGGAGAAGTATGGCAGTATGAAGATGAATATAGGTTCACTTTTCGTAACATAAAAAAAGAAGCAAGAGAATTACAGATGTCGATTCCCATAGAACATTCATCTGATGCAGTTGATATGATAATTTTTGGGTTGAAAACTACAGATTCAGAT
>JAUTBZ010130149.1:0-14302 GCA_032361785.1 Lepetodrilus galriftensis
CGTTGTATTTTATTCTTGTATGTAACAATGGGTGAGACAATATTTAATAAACAATTTCTCTCTCTCTCTCTCTCTCTGTAATATGACAACTTAAGGGATAGTTAATTCTTAAACGTGTTTATAGTCACATCGACGGTATTCAGATCATTTTCTTTCAACCCCCTGTTTAATGTAAGTTAATATTATCAGATAAATTATAATTAATAGAAGGTGAAATCAAATGCTTCTACACTCGCTCACACGCATTCATAGAGCTATTGGAAGTAGGATCATATTCAACACAACCTGAACACATTCTGCATAGTGCATGGTAATATCATACCAAGTAATAATGTTCATGTTTACTATAGGGCCGTGCAGACGCAGTTAACTAATATACTAGTAGCTTGTGTACAATATAGTCCCTCCGTTGTTAGCAACACGTGAACATAAACCAAGTTTGGCCAGATGGTTCCAGTGATTGGGTTTTCGTGATCTGTCAGAAGTAGGCCTACTTTCATCACCTACTGCACTCAGTAGTATCACCAGAACCAAGCACAATATTAATATTAAATGTAAACTGTAACCTACAATCCGGTATGTAAATGTCAATGTTATAGAATGTTTGTTTTAATGCGTAGACTAAAAGAAAAAGGTAAATATGTCACCAGTGAAAGGTAAGATACAAGTACAGCATGCATCTGAGTACCCCTTTATATGCAAGATCATGGGACTGTATTTTGTTTGCCGTTGTTATCTCAAGATTTAGAACAAACAATGTTGATAATATTCTTCTACGAGACTTATACCGTACGTCATGTGCTTTCTCATTTGTTTCGATGAGCATTACAGTAGATGGTCATTACACTATGCAATTTGCACTTTAGTCATGTTCATTTAAATAGACCTCGTGTTTTCAGTAGGCCTACACACATTACATGGATGTCAGAGCCGAATCTGCTTTATGTTTTAGTGAAAACAGACCCAACCCCAGTAGTCTGAGTAGATTTATGGATATGCGACCACCCCCAACGTGTGCAATAAGACGATAAGATAAGGCATACGTGGGTCTAAATGTCATTGTTGCCGTTACGTAGTATTATACCCACATAATTATGCCTCTAGACCTCCTCGTATGAACGAGTACGTGTTTGCTATATGAGTCACAGCAACTATACCTGATATCAGATATCGATATTAGTGTCTGTATATTTGATGTAGCCCATGTTATTTTCTGGTTACCACTGGTATATAGAGACTTCACAAAGTCCAGCTAACTTGCTCTATTTCTCCAAATGCACAATAATTATGGTTACACCGTTACAATATAAGGCCTACAATATTACGAATATTGATGGGATATGACATAAAGTCCTTTTGACAAAATTCAAACATGCATTTGTGTAGGAATCCAAGAAAACTATGTTGAAATTGAATAATTCTTATTGTCCGCTGTGGTCTCATGGGATTGGCCGATGGTGCGGAAGTTTATAAATATAATTAACTTGGAAGTATATACTACCAATCTGCAGGATTGATGTAGTCTACATATATTTATTTTTTATAAATGGAATATATTTCACCATCAGATTGACTCAAGTTAGTATACCTGTAGGCTACTATAGTAGGTCTATAAACACTGATAAATACTAGAGGCTACATATAGAGCATACCTTATTCTGAGCACTGTCTATACCTACTATTCAAAGTTAAATAAGTGACTAGTCTCTCACTTTGTTGTATTGTCAATCATTTGCAATTATCCAATATCTACTAGTTTGTACAATGATTAGGCTTTTGGATGTTTTTTCGAAGATGTTGTATAAAGCCCTATAATATAAAGAGGCAATTAGAATAGCCTATCTAGGCCTATATTTCACAACTTCAGAGCATTAAATTTATCTAAAATGACTATCACAATCACCGTTTAACTTGTGATACTAGCACTAAATAATGAGAAATAGCGTACTCTTTCAGATTACTCATGTTGTCAGTAATAACTGAACGGTCTCCTTTGAACTAGCTGTGAACGTTGTCCGTTTCATTTATGATTTCGACACTTGCACTAGCCCGTTGGTACAACTTCCGGTTTACAAATCTACAAGTTTTCACACGAGGAAAACAATCTAGTTCATACCCAAAACAGACTCTATACATTTATTTCAAAATTAAATGGCTCACAATTAATATGTTGGTAACAACTTCATAAAGTAAGACACTATCTAGCGGATAGAATTACACTAGTGGCCAGAATTAAACAGACAAAGCCTAGGATCACGCCACGGCTCACGATCCCTGGTTTGTTTACAAACACGGCTGATGTTTGGTGAATCATAAACTAAATTCAGCCGTATTGTCTAAAAACAGCAGATCTACTGCATCCTCCTTCACGAATCCGGGTGATATCTATCACTGGGTCACTGTCTATAGTATAGGCGATCGTCCACAGTATGTACAGCTGATGTATGCTAGTCGAGTGTAACTGTAGTCAGTGTAGACAACATTGCTACAATTCTCAGTGGTATTGGTAAGGTGTGTTTGCCTGTGGAAATCAATGGCAGACGCTCTACTAGATTGCTAGACAATCTGCAGTCCTACTGATCAGGTGAGAGAATGCTCTCATTATGACTGTTTGTGTTGTTTATTTTATATTTAGTGGTGTTGAGATTTAGTCTAGAACTGCCTTTAATATGAGAACGCTCATATCATGAATTATAAATGAATTGTACCTTTACCATGTCCAGGCGCGTAACTAGGGGTATTCTTATGGGGAAGCACCAGTACTGTAACTGTACTACATGCTTATGTTTTGTTTAAAATATAACGTTAGTTAGGAAATTGATGTGGAAGCGTCTGCGTATCTGCTAATAGTAATAGGCAGCTACACGCCTGTTGTCTATCATGACAATTTGATGAAATAGTATGTGAGTACCCCACTCACATTCATTTGATTATCCTATTTTTCAGACATGGAATGGACAACTGGTATTGTCTGATGCTTCAGTGTGTGATGTATTACTGGTAGTGTGAGGACAGCGATGTAACGTGAGCATGCCCTCGCTGCGAGAACGGGTGGCACAGATCTACTACACACATGGACTGTTCTGTGCCAGTCACCCGTACTTCGTCATCATATCCGTCATCTGTGTTGTCACCTTTGCTTGGTACGCTTGTAAACCCATGTTATCTATATAGGAATTAAGATCATGATGATTGTTCAAAAAGTTCACAATATGAATGTATAAATATGTTATATGTGGATTATGATCACTATATAGAATTTGTAGCATTTTATTGCAGTATATTTTGACAAAATAAGTGATAGTTGCTAACTTTCTATACATTAATGATAGTATATAATCATGATGATAACATATCTGTGTGTGCCATGTTTACAGTTATCCTCTATCCAAGCTCCCGTTACCTGGCAACACACCACTGCAGTACAGCCTCCCTCTGGCACAGTTCCAGCAGAATCTGCGTCACGCGGACACCAGACAGCACCACGCTCAGACCGAGGAGCTCAAACAACCACGATGGGTAGTTATTTTGTCCCTTTTTGTTTATCATCAATTTTCTGAAACAAAATGCTCTCTTTCTGCTACGCCATTTGTCATGTATTTAGTTGTCATTTTCAATCTTTTCATCTTTTCTTTAAAGTTCACTGAATCTTTCGTCTACATTGAACTTATACAGTAGACCTCGCATAAACCGGACACTAGTCTATAACGTACTGAATCTGAAGTCCCGGTCCTGTCTAACGCTAATTACGGTATTTGCATATAACGGACGTCGCATATAACGGACAAAAATAGCCGGTCCCAATTAGTACGTTATATGTGAGGTCTACTATACTTCATAGTTTGTGATTAACATTCTCCCAAAAATTACAGCTACATGTTTATCACGACATACTTATCATACCTGTTGTTTCAGGTTGTTGGCGATCCTGTAGGATTTGTGTTACAAATTATAGTTAGGACCACAGTGACACCATGGCAATCAAAGAACCAGATACCCACCGATGCATTCCGTCCAACTTTAGCCCAAGTCTTTGAAATTTTAGAACATATTGAACATGTAAAGGTAAAAGAGAGGTAAGCGTTTGTTTTTATCTGAACTGTCTTAATCACACTACTGCTCGACCCTTCAGGTTGTATTTCTATCAACATGGTCATCGTTCATCCTACATACATCCACATTGAAACCTCAACCTGAATAGATTAACTGTTTTCTGTCTCTCAGCGACAGGGAGTGGTCTTTGTCTGATGTTTGTCTGCGAGTGGCGGAGTCCGTGAAGTGGGTCAAGTTCCACCATCTGCTGCCACAGTATGACTGCTTGATTGTCTCACCTGCTAATTTGTGGTTAAAAGATAAACACAGGTATGAAATTTAACATCATCTATTCTGAAACCGTATAGTATTTTAATTGTTGATAACTGTGTGAAAGTTTAAAATCCTCAATGTCAGCACTTACCAACTATGTACCTAATATATAGCACATTCTAGACCTACTTTGGTGTTCTACGTCAATGAGTTAAATACTATTGATATCTTAGAGCAATGTAGGTTTGTAGACCATTTCCATTGACATGTAGTTATCTTGCAGGTACCATAAAGATGCAGAAATAATAAAAACAGTCTATCAGAAGTTTGGGCAAACATTAGAATCATCGCCAACCTTAAAAGGTAAGCATGATTTTCACAGCTAAGCAGCTTTTTCTTTTTTACATTGATGTTAGATGAGCTGAATGCTGAGTGTGGTTGCAAATTAAACATACAACATAATACAAGTTTGTCACACGTGTTCCAGAGCTTTCCTTGGTTGGCACATTTATTTTGATTGTGAACAACAGCCAGCTCAATAGTGTGCCTGTATTTGTGTTTCAGATGTGTTATTTGGCGTTTCATGGAAGAAAACAGGCATTTCTAAATATTTCATACGCAATAGACAACGGACAATTTCCTTTGCCATTACCATTGTCATGAAGAAGTATAGTTCCAGGTACATTCTTTTTTTTTATCACTTTGGATTATTCTCTTGTGTTTTCTTTGGACATTTTTAATGAATGTATGAAATTACCATTTTTTTCTATCTGTAATCAATTTTTTTCACCACCATGTAGGATGATAATAATTAATTTATCCACCAAAATGTTAATTCACACTATTTTACATGACATTGTTCCTCTAGTTTTATGGATGCTTTGAAGTCAGAGCTGCAGCATCACTTCCCTGACATGTCGCTAAATGACAACGTCAGCGAGACAAACCGAGTCGTCCACCTTCACTACCGCGACATCAACTACTTTGTGGAGTACACCCCCCTCCTTGTCACCTACTTCGTCATCCTCATGTACCTCTACTTCTCCGTGCGTAAGTTCACCAGCATCGGGTGTCATCATTTTGGAAAGTTTAATCAGCAAACTAACTATTTATACTCTCGGTTGGTCGCGAGATTAACCCTCTCCCTGCTGGATTAGGCAAAAGCACTGCTCATTAGGGCATAAACGGTTGCCTTCAGCAGGGAGAGGGTTAAACATTGTTCATCATTAGGTACATCCAACTTTCACTTTCACTTCAATATCACCACATTTTCCATAGGTATCAATGTAGCTTTCTTTACATGTTAATGTTTGATTCTTCTGTTTACTCTATTCCTGCAGCGACTTTAAATTAAACTCCATACTCACTATTCTTGCTGGAGTCATAAACTATTGAACTTGTTATTTATTTATTGTTCTACATCGCTGTGGGAATATCTCACCCATATCTCACTACAATGCTTAATAATTAAGAAGGCTAGATAAAAATATTCCTAAACGTAAAATATTGGTAAATGGACATCAATGAAAAGAAAATGACGATACATATTGAAACGATCAAAGCTTTGCATTAAGTCGAATTTCCCTTTTAACCCTCTCCCTGCTGGATTAGACAAAAGCACTGCTCATTATGGCATCAACGGCTGCCTTAAGAAGGGAGAGGGTTAAGTGATAAAATAAGGTGCCCAGGAACCTGTGTAAAAATAAGTTTAAAGCTATTTCATTTTATTTAACTACCGGGTATCACTTTTCTTGTAATTGTCTCTTGGCTCAGTACTGAGAGCCCTCTAAACACTCTACATCCACCTTTTTTTTGCTTTCCTATATCCGCCGATGTAGTGAGTATATCCTCCGATGTAGTGAGTATACCAGCTTAACCAAGACAATATCTCTAACTGGAGCTAAATTAAGTACAGCCTGAGGGGGTATTTTTTTCTATCTCTTTGAGGTGGTGGAGGGCAATTTATAATTGGGATGGGGCCACTAATTACATTGATTATTTCAAGTGTAAAACTTGTCCTTCTTCGACCTGTCATCTAATAGTATTGATTGCATATAAATATCTGCATTCCAGTGTTCAACCATCTTGTTAAAGATCTCACATGGCTCGCTTTCTCTCGAGATAGTCACGTTCTGTTCTTCACAAACTTTCCCACCTCCGTAGAACATCAGGAGAGTCATTTACTTAATTAATAATCCCACGAATACATTCGCTAATGTTATCTTTAGCTTAATTGTTATGACGGTCGGACCAACTTAGAATGGCACCCGGTGGACATAGACAATCAATAGGACAACAGTACTTCCTTGATCGTCCAGGATAGACATGTTACCAGCTTCCGCTGGCTGGCTGGCAGCTCGTGGGTCGCGAGGCGTCGTGGAGGATGCGAGTATTGTAGCGGGCAACGAGTCCACGCTGTGCGGTATATTGGCCGCTTTGAAATGCCGTTGGTACGACCGGGAACTCCATGTTTACATTCGGAGACTCTTTTACCAGTTGGCTAAATTTCTCCCCAGGATGTGTGTTCTGTCTAATAATGTCATGTGCATCAAGTACAAGGATGAAAATATCCGCTCAATGCATCGCCAGTTTTTATTCACTTTGAGCAGGTAATTTTCCAGATTGAAAGGAAGTGTGTGGAAAAAGTTCGCCTGTGGATTACAGTGTTTTATAGTTCAACCAATATTGACTTTAAAAAGCACAATACTGCATTCAAGCCCCTGGCTTCCATTGTCATAGATTGCTCCTTTCCTATCTTTTTTTTTAATGAGATGAGGGAAATTTTACAGATTTGAATGTACAATAGCCAGAGTGAAAAAGATATTTCAGAAGATGTGCTTTGATAAATGTCTTTGACAGTGATGGGAAGTTATTGCTAGTTAAAGCTGACCACTGGAGCATAGAGTGAAATACAGCTTTCTTTCAAAGGTTTATGAAAACTGATGAGAAAGTTGTGAGCTGGTGGCGGTGTCTTTGAGCTAACGCTGGAAAGGAATAGCGTAATCATTGCCTGTGGGCTGTTGGTTCAAATTGGAGCGGATATTAAAATGTGTATGTACGTGAGCAATTGAACTGTGGAAATCTTCCAACAACTGGAAACCTCCAGCCGGAGGTTGTACAAGCCGATTTAACACCTCATGGTCCTGTGGTCACAGATAACCCACTGCTTTTAAAACAGTTATAAATTGCCTGACACGCCAGTTTTGAGGTTTCACCAGAGACTTAAGAAACGGATCAAGTGGTTCAGGAACTGCTCAAGTGGTTCAGGAACAGATCAAGTGGTTCAGGAACTGCTGAAGTGGTTCAGGAACAGATCAAGTGGTTCAAAAAGCAGTGGTTCAGGAACAGATCAAGTGGTTCAGGAACTGCTCAAGTGGTTCAGGAACAGATCAAGTGGTTCAGGAACAGATCAAGTGGTTCAGGAACTGCTCAAGTGGTTCAGGAACTGCTCAAGTCGTTCAGGAACACATAAAGTGGTTCAGGAACACCTCAAGTGCTGCTTCTGCAGGATCCACTGTGGATATATCCACATCATTGAATGATCCACCGCAGATTTATCCAGGTCATTGAACGATCGTGCAAAATGGATGAACAGCGTTCGACAGGATTATATGCTCTCTATGAATTGAAGGAAGATCTGGGGGAAAGATGGGGGAATTGTCAAGTTTTACCTTTCTTAGACGTCTGAAACACTGCAGCCATGGTTGTGATGGTATTGTCCTTCAAGATCGTAGATGTGGTAAGAATGCTGACATTTAGTGGCAGTTTTAGTTTCACATGTTTTAGTAGTACATCTTTCAATGCTAATTACAAGATACTGTCATGAGCATATTGCACATTGTCCCAAAAAACACAATCCTAATTCTGGTTGTCATTGATCACCACACACAAAAATGAATGTATACAATTTGAATTTAGGGAGCTGTAATACACTTCATTGTAATGTTTGACAAAGTTACAAACGCTGATGTGAAGATGTTTTCACTAAGGAAAACCACTATTCGTTTGAAAACCTAAAATAAGTAAAAAGCTAAATTATACCCTACAAATATAAATGGTATTTTTTTGAAATTATGAGTTTTCTTAATATTTTAACACTTATTAAATTAATCAAACACATTTCATTGTCATTCCACAAGATATATTGACTTTAGCATAAAGTTTTATTGATGATAATATTTAATAAAGTTTGAAAATATTCAAGAAACCTTTTCTTTATATTGTGTAAATTATATTATGCATTCAATTTTTGAAATTATCTTGAGATTTATCTTATCCTGAAAGCTCAATTTTCAAATCGATGATAAATGCACACAAAAAATAATCTTGGCAACACTCCAAGTCTTGTATTGTTGTAACTGCACGATTCATCAAACACTAACGTGCTTATTGCAGTGGATCATTCTTTATGATATGACGCTTTATTAAAAAGTAAGGTATTTATTGTTCATGTTGACATGTATATTAAGTTTTGTAATTCCTACACGTCTTGCAAGTACAAACACAAATTGTACATGGTCTTGTAAAAAAGTCTGTTCTATATGTACGAAGTTACTAACAAAAATGTGTACCAATTCAGATGTTTGACACTGTTGATGTACTCGAGCAATGACATGCTTTGGAAGCAAGTTTGTATTGTCATTGAAATGCTACAAAGCTGCTAGTAGGTCACAGATATAGTAAACAACCCTTGTATTAGGGGTGCCACGATTCGCCTATCTCGCGATACGATACATATCACGATACCAGGCTCACGATACGATACGTATCGCGATACATTTTTAAAGAACTTTGGTAAGATTTGCAGTAAAATATCCAGTACAAATAAGTCAGTCATGAAGAGAACATTTGCAAACAGTATGTTTTGTTAACAAAACACTTAAAATCCTTGTGAAAAATAATGAAATCTAACTTTAAACTCAAAAAGAGCAGAAATAACCTGTTAAAATCAGGAATATTATTAAAACAAATTGACCTGAACATGTATTCAAATTATGAATCGATTCACAAAGACAGAATCGTGTATTACGATATAAGAGGTAAAACCGCGATGCACCGATGCATCAGTGACACCCCTACCTTGTATGGAACTTTTAACCCCAAATCAACCAATCAATAATATGAAACTATGCATTTCAAACGTTCCCATCAGAGAGCGCGAGTACAAAACATGTAATGTCGGCTATCTGGTACAGCGTGTATCAATGGAAACAAGTTGGAGAGAGACATCTATGGTAAAGCATCAGGGTTAGAAGTTAAAAATGTACAACTTTGAACATGCCAATGGGCGAGTATTAGTCAAATAAGAAGAGCGAATTATCTGAAAAGATACTCGCCCATAACAAAAGAAGGTAGCCACGAACTTCTAACCATGAAGCATGAGCAACTGATGGAAGAGCAGAAAAAGACATTCTATATTGAAATGTGAATTGGAAGTAACTGTTGTCAAAATTCTGCGCAAATATTTATAGAGTCCGGTAATGTGATAGAACCTGATCAATGTACAGTGGCCAGAGAGAGACGCGTGACATAGAGTGGTTGAGATTGTAGGTATTGTGAGACAGATTATAATACGGTGTACAAATGGCATCCAGACACATTGGAGTAGACAGCTGACATGAAACATTGCTGGCCTAGAGGCCGAGACACTGTCAAGAGGTCTACACTGTCAGGAGGTCTACACTGTCAGGAGGTCTACACCAATACGTCGGGAGTTGACAGACACAAGAACCTGGATGACATTGATATTGGCCATTGTATCCGTGTTCCTGTAGACATTGGTGACCGTATGTCCATATGAAGCTATTGGAAAATAATCCCAGGTTCTTTGAAGATACTGAAATCCGTATTATATAAAGTTATTTTCAAATACCAGGTTCTTGAAGATACTGAAGTCTGTATTATATAAAGTTATTTTCAAATAATACCAGGTTCTTGGAAGACACTGAAGTCCGTATTATATAAAGTTATTTTCAAATACCAAGGTTCTTGAAGATACTGAAGTCTGTATTATATAAAGTTATTTTCAAATAATACCAGGTTCTTGAAGACAATAAAGTGCATATTAAAAAGCTATTTTCAAATACAGTGCTCCCTCCATATAACGCCCTTCGATGCACTGCGGATTCGGATAAAACATAAAATATTTGTTTCTCCAGTTATATAACGCGAGTATTATAACGCGGGTGGCATGTCATGGACCCTAACTTCAGCGTTATATCGAGGGAGCACTGTAATGCCATGTTCCTTGAAGACACTGAAGTAATGTTCGTATTATGCTATTTTCAAATTATCCCTAATGTTCCTGATGTCATTAAAGTCAATGTAAAACTATTTTCAAATCTAGTCCAACGTTTCAGTAATCAGAGCTTTTTCACTGACAACTTCTACAATCACCTCAATATTTGGATGATCAATCAACATTGGTTTAAAATTTAAACATATTTTTATTCAGCAAAGAATGAGGATTGGTTTATCAGTTACAGGTTGAATTTTACATTTTAAGTCTACAAGAACTAGACTGAATTTTACATTTCATACAGTATCTGAATTTTACATTTCATATCTATTAAAGAACTTAATTTTTTTTTTTTATTAAAGTGTATCATTGTTTTCCTTCAGATTCATAGAATTAATCCATGTATGTTACAGACTTCAATTATACCAAATGGAAATGATTGTAAAGTCTGCTTGCACTACGGTAGTTGTCTCCAGACACGATGACAGGTATCTCTGGTGATTATAAATAGAAATTGCACAACCCCATCTAGACTTTGCCACTTTAAGCATATCCATTCCCAGCATTTGTAATCATTGCCTTCCACAACACTATCAATCTGCAGAGACCGGGTAACATGGTCCGTCAGAAATGTGATTGTCGAGAGACCATGATGAGGATCCAGTGGCGGGCGACACCTCTGAAGGCCGTTGTTGTGACTCCCTTGTGCGCCAGACATGACTTGTTGGTGTGGATCAGGTCAGCGCTAGAAATGATACGGGATAACTGCTACATTTTGCTGGGAAATTAGTGCGAGATTGATGCCGAAGACCGGTTGATAGCAGGAGAGGCGTGGATACATATCCGGACACCAGTTGATAGCAGGAGAGGCGTGGATACATATCCGGACACCAGATGGATGATGGACCTATATTTCTCCATTTTCGGTGTCATTAACGCTCACAGAAATTCTGTAAGGCTTTTAGCTTTTAATGGTTCTAAATGGGTTTTACTTTCGACTTGACATAACAATCCCGGAGGGGAAGATAAACATGATAGATAATCCCAGTAAGGCTTTGTGAATGTCGCTGCCTACATGTTCAATTCACTATAAACTGTTACTTATCCAATACAGTTACTTTTTTGTTGTTCAAATAAGAGACGACTCCGAGAGGGACATTGTTATTAAGATAAAATTGTCAACAGACGATACTATGACCAAGACATGATAATTAGCAAATACATTCACTAAGCCCAGTCAATGATTGACAAGTAAATTATTTCCTCAAAATTGCTCACATCTTAATTTAACCCTCTCCCGGCTGAATTAGACACAGGCACTGCTGTTTAGAGCATCTCCTGTTGCTTCAGCAGGGAGAGGGTTGTCAATATGTAAGTGTATACAGCATGATACCGGCAGGCGTGTATATAACTGGTATCGCAGCCACAGGCACTGCTGTTTAGAGCATCTCCTGTTGCCTTCAGCAGGGAGAGGGTTTTCAATACAGCATGCTACCGGCAGGCATGTATATAACTGGTATCGCAGCCAGCCACAGACAAGCAGGACATCAGCTGGAACTGACTGAGGTAATATCCTGCCCTGGAGATTGGCTTCACTGTAATACACCATGCTTTAGCTAACCAGACAGCATTGCCTGTAATAAATAACACTGTCAGTTTTGCTGAAATTGCCCGGAATAAATACCCACATCAGTTGTATCACTGGAAATGCCTTATAACCTGATAGACATGACAGTTTGTTTGCACTGCGCGCCCTTGAATAAGTTATACATATGCCAGGTTTATATATGGATAGCTGTAACATTACCCTCATTAGTTCTCACTGAGTAGTCCTTTGAAGATTCCTATGTCAATGTTAGATGGATATCTCCTGCAGTACGCGCACATGTCAGTTTTATCTTACAGATTCGTATTCCAGGAGTAACGTGGCCGTCTGCTATATCTAGCATTGACAGACTGCTGCAAGTATCTTACAGATTCGTATTCCAGGAGTAACGTGGCCGTCTGCTATATCTAGCATTGACAGACTGCTTCAAGTATCTTACAGATTCGTATTCCAGGAGTAACGTGGCCGTCTGCTATATCTAGCATTGACAGACTGCTTCAAATATCTTACATTTCCAGCATTATTCCATTTAACATTTCTATTGTTACCATGGAGAAATTGGCAACTCTGTATATTCTTGTGATTTTGCTTTTCGAACAATTACACGGAAATTGTATTTATTTTTTCTTTCGGAAGTTTGTGTTTCACATCTCCTGTTGGTTTCCAGGATGTTCTGATGTCAACACCGACAATTACCTCGGTAAAAAGTGTCACTATTCAGCTTGACTATTGATTTGAATGACACTTTCATTACTAGTAATGCTACATGATTCTATTAGGTGAGATGTTTTCTTAAAGAATTAGGTCTTGATTATCACTGTTCTCAGACTTCCCTAATCTCCTGAACATCCGATAGTGCCATCAACTCGGGCCATCAGCCATCGCAGAATGTTCAAACTTCAGCTGCAATCATTGGATACAATGGTAACCTTTTTATACTTGGATCCAGCTCTTCCCGGGTCTTCCATAGTCAGACCCTATACTTTACTTAATCTTAATCAAAACATCCAGATCGAGTTCTGCACGGACTTCAATAGTATTTCAAATTGCATGTTTCCTTTGATTTATAGTGCATGTTTTCTTTGATTAAAAGTGCATTTTTTTCTTTTCTTTTTTTAGCAGTTGAATGAAGTCAGTGCAAACTGTTCGATGTTTGTGTGAAGGTTATTTCAGTCTGTGGACATGATCAGTGATCACTGTTTACATCTACGTGCATGACGTCGCTTAGACATTCAGTACATATTGCACCTCAAGTTACCATTAGCGCCACTTACATTTGAAAGAATGTATTTATCAGTAGCTTTCTCTTATCCGTTTTCTTGTTGGATGTCATTAGATCTGCTTAGTAGGACATCCGGGGTCACCTCCAGCTCAAATAACTTACATTTGAAAAATGAACATTAAACAAAACATAATTTTCTCTATAGGACATGTCTGCGACTCAAACACGAAGACAACTTGAACTGAGTTTTTTATCATCTCATTACCAGTAGTTTGTTTCTCTTTTCGAAAAGGAAAAATGTCAAAATACCGTGTTCATGTAGTGTGATGTACACTAACCAATCAGAAATTAGGAAGTGCTAACCCTCCCCCCTATTACTTGCCTCCATGGGTTTTCCCTTAACCCAAGTAATTCCCTAATGCTGTGACTTCACATGCACGAACACTGTGTAGCTTGAAGCGGTCTGCAATGAAATCCTTGTGTATTGTGAGAATCCTGAAAACTGTCAAGTGACTCTGGTCTGCGATGATCTGGAACCTTTCACTTGACTTCCATCTAACCTGTGTTCATATACCGACCATCAAGCAAGACCTGCAGTACGAGTTTGTACAAGAGTGCTGTCACGTCCAGTTACCATGC
This sequence comes from Lepetodrilus galriftensis, assembly GCA_032361785.1. NCBI lineage: Eukaryota > Metazoa > Mollusca > Gastropoda > Lepetellida > Lepetodrilidae > Lepetodrilus > Lepetodrilus galriftensis. The sequence goes on from JAUTBZ010130149.1 coordinate 14,011, forward strand.
CTGTTCTCAGAGATGGGTTCGCACGTCTTGGCAAAGGCTTCTTTTCCAGTCCAAAGATTGATACCCCCTTGGTTAAGCCATTAATTAAATATATTCATTTGACCCTAATAGGACTGCCATGGTTTAAGGATGGAGTGGATTGTTGGAGAACTTTCATCAGAGCTGTGTTAGAATCGCCAGGGCCTAGTTGAACCGTTCCTTTGTTCATTGGTGCAGCTAGATGATTTGGGAGTAACTTTATCATTAAATGAAGTTCTTGTAGAGAGGGGGGGGGTGGGGGGGGGTCACGTCC